>WNWK01005014.1:102500-128583 GCA_009830355.1 Cherax destructor | reverse complement strand
GGGACACACTGTGGTGGGGAGGCAGGACACAACACTGGTGGTGGAGGCAGGACTGACACACTGGTGGGGGGAGGCAGGACTACAACTGGGGTGGGGGGGCAGGCACTGACAACACGGGTGGTGGAGGCAGGTACTGACAATGGTGGTGGAGGGGACTGACACACTGGTGGTGGAGGCAGGTACTGACAACACTGGTGGTGGGAGGCAGGTACTGACAACACGGGAGCGTGACATGGTTGGAGGCAGGTACTGACAACACTGGTGGTGGAGGCAGGTACTGACAACACTGGTGGTGGGAGGCAGGTACTGACAACACTGGTGGTGGGAGGCAGGTACTGACAACACTGGTGGTGGGAGGCAGGTACTGACAACACTGGTGGTGGGAGGCAGGTACTGACAACACTGGTGGTGGGAGGCAGGTACTGACAACACTGGTGGTGGGAGGCAGGTACTGACAACACTGATGGTGGGAGGCAGGTACTGACAACACTGTGGTGGGAGGCAGGTACTGACAACACTGGTGGTGGGAGGCAGGTACTGACTACATACACAACACTACACTGGTGGTGGAGCCAGGTACTGACTACATACACTTCACTGGTGAGGGAGGCAGGTACTGACTACATACACTACACTGATGGAGGGAGGCAGGTACTGACTACTCACACTACACTGGTGGGGGTAGGCAGGTACTGACTACATACACTACAATCAAACCATACCACGGGTGGGGTTCGAACCCGCGGTCAGAGAGTCTCAAAACTCCAGACCGTCGCGTAAGCCACTGGGCCAGCTAGCTTCAATAAGATTCATCCAACTAGGTATAATTCTACACCATGTTGACGGCTTTGAAGGGGACTTGAGCTAGAGTTCGTCACGGCCATGCTGGCGGAAGATTCGTCTGTAAAAACTTGCATTTGTGGACACAGTGGTGCCTATGCTAACCTTCCTATGGTGTAGAAATATACCTAGTTGGATGAATCTTATTGAAGCTAGCTGGCCCAGTGGCTTACGCGACGGGCTGGAGTTTTGAGACACTCTGACCGCGGATTCGAACCCCACCCGTGGTATGGTTTGTTTGCAATCGTGTCATTACGATTTTGTGAGTCAGTTAGACTACAATGGTGGTGGGAGGCTGGTACTGACTACATACACTACCCAGGTGGTGGAGGCAGGTACTGACTACATACACTACATTGGTGGAGGGAAGCAGGTACTGACTATATACACTACACTGGTGGACGGAAGCAGGTACTGACTACATACACTACATTGGTGGAGGGAAGCACTTACCGACTACATACACTACACTGGTGGAGGGAAGCAGGTACTGACTACATACAGTACACTGGTGGAGGGAAGCAGGTGCTGACTACATACACTACACTTTTGGAGGGAAGCAGGTGCTGACTACATACACTACACTGGTGCAGGTACTGACTACATACACTACATTGGTGGAGGGAAGCAGGTACTGACTACATACACTACGCTGTTGGAGAGAAGCAGGCACTGACTACATACACTACACTGGTGGAGGGAAGCAGGTATTGACTACATACACTACGCTGTTGGAGAGAAGCAGGTACTGACTACATACACTACACTGGTGGAGGGAAGCAGGTACTGACTACATACACTACACTGGTGGAGGGAAGCAGGTACTGACTACATATATTACACCCGTCGAGGCCAACTAGAAACACCTCAACACGGGAGACAACTATTTCAATGCAAATAATTCGCCTGCAGTTTGACTGTCATTATATTCATTATCTGAACTGTCTAATACAAAGACTAAAATGCTTAATTCTAACCTATTTTGTGAGTTTGCTTTAATTTTAAAGTATATGATGATCTTTAGTCTTAGAATGCAATCTTGTTTAAAAAAAGACATTTAGCTAGTTCAGTAAATTTTCTGTATGACATTTTATTTTAAATTTCTAAAATTATAGGGACAAAAGAGTGTAAAAATTTTAAGGGAATAAGTTTACTGAGTATACCAGGTAAAGTATATGGTACGGTTATTATTGAAAGAATTAGAGGTAAGACAGAGAGTAGGATTGCAGATGAGCAAGGAGGCTTTAGAATGGGTAAGGGATGTGTAGATCAAGTGTGTACAGTGAAGCATATATGTGAACAGTATTTAGATAAAGGTAAGGAAGTTTTCACTGCATTTACGGATTTAGAAAAGGCATATGATAGAGTGGATAGGGGAGCAATGTGGCAGATGTTGCAAGTGTATGGAATAGGTAGTAAGTTACTAAATGCTGTAAAGAGTTTTTATGAGGATAGTGAGGCTCAGGTTAGGGTGTGTAGGAGAGAGGGAGATTACTTCCTAGAAAAAGTAGGTCTTAGACAGGGATGTGTAATGTCACCATGGTTGCTTAATATATTTATAGATGGGGTTGTAAAAGAAGTAAATGCTAGGGTGTTGGGGAGATGTGTGGGACTAAATTATGGAGAATCAAATACAAAATGGGAGTTGACACAGTTACTTTTTGCTGATGATACTGTGCTTTTGGGAAACTCTGAAGAAAAGTTGCAAAGGTAGAAAGTTGAAAGTGAACATAGATAAGAGTAAGGTGATGAGGGTATCAAACGATTTAGATAAAGAAAAACTGGATATCACATTGGAGGAACGGAGTATGGAAGAAGTGGATGTGTTCAGATATTTGGGAGTTGACTTGTCAGCGGATGGGTTTATGAAGGATAAGGTTAACCATAGAATTGATGAAGGAAAAAAGGTGAGTGGTGCGTTGAGGTATCTGTGGAGACAAAAAAACGTTATTCATGGAGGCAAAGAAGGGAATGTACTAGAGTATAGTGGTACCAACACTCTTATATGGGTGTGAAGCATGGGTTGTAAATGCTGCAGCGAGGAGGAGGCTGGAGGCAGTGGAGATGTCCTGTCTAAGGGCAACGTGTGGTGTAAATATTATGCAGAGAATTAGTATTGTAGGAATTAGGTGTGGAGTTACTAAAAGTATTAGTAAGAGGGCTAAAAAGGGGTTGTTGAGGTGGTTTGGTCATTTAGAAACAATGGAACAAAGTAGAATGACTTGGAGAGCGTATAAATCTGCAGGGAAAGAAAGGCGGGGTAGGGGAAGTCCTCGAAAAGTTTGGAAGGTGAGGGTTAAGGAAGTTTTGTGGGCAAGGGGTTTGGACTTCCAGCAAGCGTGCGTGAGCGTGTCAGATAGGAGTGAATGGAGAAGAATGTTTTTTGGGACCTGACGAGCTGTTGGAGTGTGAGCAGGGTAATACTTTGTGAAGAGATTCAGGGAAACCGGTTAGTCCTGCAAATGGGAAGTACAGTGTCTGCACTTTAAAGGAGGGGTTTGGGATATTAGCAGTTTTAAGGGACATCTAATACACACACAACCCGCACATATAAAAGGGAGGAGCTTACGACGACGTTTCGGCCCGACTTGGACCATTTACAAAGTCACACTAACACACAGAGACGGAGGAAGGGGTATTTATAGGCAGGCAGACAGGGGAGGGTACAAGAGAGTGGGGTAATAATGGAGTAAGTAGTGAAAGTGGTAGTAGTAGTAATAGTAGTAGTGGAGACAGTCAAATTCTAGGAAGGAGCACTGCAATGAGGCTAGCGGCCCGCAAGGGTGGGACGAGAACACAGAGGGAGGAAAGGCGAATAAAATGAAGGACAAATACAAGGCAAAAGAAAAGAAAGAAAGGAAAACCCATAAGAGAAAAAAGGAGAAGGGGGAAGAGATGAAAGGGGAAGGAATCAGGTTAAGTCACGGGTGTTCTGAAGTTTAGAGCATTTAACAATGTAATGAGAGAAGAAAGCATCAACAGAGACAAAGCCAGGGCTAAGATTCATACAGGGAAAGTTGTGTATAAGGGAGGATTCAACCAGGCGGCGACTATGAAAGTTGGACGTAGGGTAGACAGTTTTAGCAGAAGACCAATCAATAGGATGACTGTGATCTCTGACATGACAGAAAAGAGCATTATTAGTGTCGGCAAGCCTAACACTATTTTTGTGCTCCTTGAGTCTGTCAGAAAGAGATCGGCCAGTTTCTCCGAAGTACTGAAGAGGACAGGAGGAGCAAGAAATAGAGTAGACACCAGGAGAATCTGGTGTCAAGGTGGATTCCTAAGAATTTTCCCTCTGAGTTTTGTGACAAGTGATCAGTTTATCATTATGTTAAGTGGAACATTTGTAGCTCTGTTCCCAAACTGAATGAAATAGGTTTTGTCAACATTGAGAGTAAGTTTGTTAGTCATCATCCATGTAGATATTTTCTGTAATTCAGCATTTACAGTGTTGGCTAGTGTGACTGGGCATGGGTGAGAGAAGACGTATGTAGTGTCATCTGCAAATAGTATGGGTTTGAGTAGTTGAGATGCATTTGGTAGGTCGTTTATGTAAATGAGAAAGAGAAGTGGGCCAAGAACACTTCCCTGTGGGACACCAACTGTAATTGTATGTGTGGAAGAGTTAGCTCCATTTGTGGACACATATTGGCTTCTGTCGCTAAGGTATGACTTTAGGTAGTTGAGGGAGTGCCCTCTTATACCATAGTGTGATAATTTTAAGTGTAACAGATCATGGTCAACTGTATCAAAAGCTTTACGTAAATCAATGAAGATTCCCAGTGGAATTTCTTTATTTTCAAGAGCGGTGTATATTATTTCTAGCATGTGTATGATTGCATCATTTGTGTTTTTATTAGACCTGAAACCAAACTGACAGGGGTTAAGCATGTTGTGGGAGATGAGGTAGGAATAGAGGAGGAACAAGAAATGAGAAGAGGA
Organism: Cherax destructor; assembly: GCA_009830355.1. Classification (NCBI taxonomy): domain Eukaryota; kingdom Metazoa; phylum Arthropoda; class Malacostraca; order Decapoda; family Parastacidae; genus Cherax; species Cherax destructor. The sequence goes on along the minus strand of WNWK01005014.1, from coordinate 123,798 downwards.
AGAGAAGGAAGAGGAAAATAAGAATGATTAAGAGAAGGAAGATGAGATTAAAGGAGTATCAAAGACGAGGAGGGGTGCGTGCAGTGCACGGGAGTTGAGTGTGTGAAATATTCATGTAAGAAAGGAGAGAGAGAGATGAAGAGAAAAATTATACCCAAGGTTTCCAGACAGTTATCACCGAGTAAAACTAATTTGTAGTGACAGAAAGAGAGAGAGAGAGGCATATAATCAAATATCACCTGCAACAGAGACGACATGTACGACAGGGTACGACAACAAACAATAGAAACACCACATAAGCATAAAAACCTTCTCCTTCCTCTTCCATTCATTCTTTTCGTTCTCTTCATATTTCTCCTTCTCCTGATTTTTATCTTCCTTTACCATGATAGATTTGAATGTCTGTCTTTAAAGCATGATCTGGGCTATGGTATGGGTCGAGCACATTACAACAAACCCTGTGTGGTTAAGGAGCAGGTTGTTCGACCCACCTTCAATAAGTTAGGGAAAAAAACAAGGTTCCTCCTACGCCTCTCCACTGGGTAGTTAGGAAAGCATGCTACTGTAGTATCATAATTATGATTATGTATTCATTAAAAGAATCGGTATCAAATTCTTGGAAGGTCATTACTATTATAATTAGCTTAGCTAAACAAAATGGTCACAGTTATGGACACCATTGTGACAAGTCATGATGGTTTATTCTTCAACCTTATTGATATGCTGTACCATTGGTATGCTGTACCATCAGAAGAATACAACAAAGCAAATGGTATATTTCTACTGGAATTATAGTATTGGAAAATATTACAATCTCACTCTAAATTACATTTCCTCTAGACAGACATCAAGCACGTAATCATTCATATTAATGCGTTTTACAAAAAGGCAACCATTCTTTTCTTAATTAACGAAACCAGATACCAGCAGAGGTTAACAGTGTATGGAGTCTGATTTACACCACACACTACAGTCACCCCCAGACAGAGCATCAGAGAAAATGGTCACCACAGAAAGTGAAAGTTGTCTGGTTTTCAACGATAACTTTAAAATAGAGGTTCAGTTTTATAATACATTGCCTTCATTTAAAAATTATCAATCAAGAACCACTTGTAGTATTCCTCGGGTAGACATGAAGACTGTTATGTGACTCGTGACTCAAGTGGTAGCGTTTTCGGTTTATTCAAGACCTGGGTTCTATTCCAGCACAAGTAGTAACATTGGGCACGCTTCATTGCACCCCTTGCCTCTGTTCACCTAGTAAGTAAATTTATTTAGGTACAGGTACACATAAGTACAATTACCAAACAAAGTTTAACATATGTATAAATTACCTAGGATAACCCAAAAAAAAGTCAAGACAAAAGTGATTTATTTCCACTGGGTACCAAAGTGTTAGCCGACTGTTATTAATTCCAGCCTTGGAAATAGGATTCAAGGACCCCAATGGAAATAAGCTCTAGTGACTTTATCGGGTTATACTGGGTTACTAGTCTTTCAGGTTAATCGAAAAAAATTCTAAGGTCACAACATTGTTCCCATACTTATGCCCCTTGTAGAAGAAGCATTTATAGGTGACTCAGAAGAGGTGAGTGTCAACTTAATGAACAATATATTCAATTTAAGAAAGTAAAATAAAAAAAGAATAAGAAAAGCCAGAAGAGAATATGACATTAATGTTAAGAGAGAGAATTAAAGAGCAGCCCAGAGGGTTTCTTTTAGGTATATAGGCATAAGACTAGGGTAAAATATATGCGTACTTAAATGTAACTCGGGTCAGCTTACTGTTAGTGATAAAAACAATGTGTACCATTATTAACACTTCTTTTTTGTTTTAACACAATTCAAACAAACTAACAGAAATCAATAATTATACCGGCTAGGACGAGAATAAATTATGCAATATCAAAGTAACTAGTGATATGGTCCTCAAACAACTAGACAGATCGAAGCCAAACAATTGTGTCAATGGGTCCTGAAGCACTCCGAGGCAATATGGACAGACGCACCGCCAAAATTATAAGCAGCATAGTCACTACAGCTAATGTTTAACAGAAAATCAGACTCAGTAGAAAACTCCAAACTCTCCTCGAAAAATCATTGGACAAATTTGAGAAAAACTAAAATTATTCAAAACCTGTCATCTCGTCCACTGTAAAGCACAGAAACCGGAGTCCTAAGCAAAGGCATCAAATTTGCCACAGATATCACAAAACCCAGACAAGATCTCCACTACAAAAAAAAAAAAAAAAAAAAAAAAGTTTTGAATGGCCCTCTTCAAGGCATCGTTTCAGCGACCTTCTCAACACACAACTCAGTCTTACGTCGTCGTTACATCACTTCCCTCAAAACTTTATAAAACAGAAGACACTAACATCAGAGTTACAACTGTCGATAAAGGAGGTGATGTCGTTATCGTGAACACTAACGACTACAGAAACAAAAACCTCAATCTACTAAACGATCCAGACACTTACAAACTTCTCACAAAAAGTCAAGTGAACAACTTAACCAAGATTTTCTACGCAAGACTCGCCACATTCTAAAGGATTTGGAATTAGTGAAGAAACGTCTTCACACTATCCACAGCAACTCCAGACCTGTCAGAATGTACGACCTGCCGAAGACAAGTCAAAAATGCCATCGACACTCATCTCTAGAATAGGAAGTGCTCTTCCCCTCCCCAGTAACTATCAAGGATTCTAACAAAACACTTATACCTGGAGAGGGTTTCGGGGATCATCGTTCCCGCGGCCCGGTCTGTAACCAGGCCTCGCGGTGAATCAGGGCCTGATCAACCAGGCTGTTACTGCTGGCTGCAAGCAAACCAACGTACGAACCACAGCCCGACTGGTCAGGTACTGATTTTAGGTGCCTGTCCAGTGCCTTCTTAAAAACAGCCAGGGGTCTAATATGTATGCCGGGAGGCAGATGAACAGTCTTGGGCCCCTGACACTTGTGTTGTCTCTTAGCGTGCTCGTGGCGCTCTGCTTTTCATTGTGGGGCTGTTGTATCTTCTGCCGAGTCTTTTACTTTCATAGGGAGTGATTTTCGTGTGCAAATTTGGGACTAATCCCTGTTACTCTTTTTACTGAGTAACGTAAATAAATGTCCTGGCTCCTAGGGGTAAACAGCCTGTCTAGGGGCATTTAAAATATTAAACCACATAAACCGTTAATTAAATGGTCAATACTGAATTTATTATGACACATAAACTCACCTATATATATATATATATATATATATATATATATATATATATATATCCCAACACTTGACGAGTATGACGCACACCAGAGATCAACCTTCAAGAAGGCACTGAATCTGTCACTAGAGGATCAGCAATGGGAGCAGGCAACTCTCCCAGTGCGACTGGGAGGTATAAGGGTGCGCAAAGCAAGGCAGGTAGCGTTACCTGCATTTCTGTTATCGTGTTTGGCCTCCTGTGGATTAGTCAAGAGGATTGTCCCTGAACGTTTGAGAGGTGTGGTGGGAGCTCAAGACCCCAAGTTCATTGAAGCAGCAGTGCAGTGGGACATCCTGGCAGACTCCTCCAGTAGACCAGCTCCTCCCAAAGAGCACAAACAGTCCCACTGGGACAAACCGATCATGGAAAAATTTTCCAACACAATGCTCACCAACGCTTCACGAAAGGACAAAGCTCGTCTCCTAGCGGTGAAGGCACCACACTCAGGAGATTTCCTTCTAGCTGTTCCCATTTCCTCTCTGGGGACTCTGACTCGACCCACAGGCCATTCGGATTGGTGTTGCTCTTCGCCTAGCCGCCCCCATACTCACCGAACATAGGTGTATTTGCGGCAGGGCGACGGCTGATCAATTCGGACTTCATGGTCTAGTGTGTCACACATCAGAAGGGAAGTATGCTAGACATGAGGAGGTCAATGACATCATAAAGAGAAGCCTCGCCACAGCCCGTTGCCCAGCTCAACGGGAACCCCAAGTGCAGAGGTCTGATGGAAGTCAAAAGCGTCCTGATGGAGCCACCATGCTACCCTGGAAGGATGGTAAGCAGATTGCTTGGGACTACACCTGTGATTCCACATTGGCAGACACCTACCTGCCACACTCCTTAGCCGAAGGGGGTGGAGCTGCCAGCCACAGGAGACCCAGAAGACCCGCAAATATGAAGACCTTCCCTCTTGCTATAACTTCATCCCAATAGGGTCGGAGACCCGTTTAGCATGGAGCAAGTGTGCTCTAAAGTTTCTCAAGGAGTTGGGTGGAAAACTCATCATAGAAACCAAGGACCACAGGGCGACCAGCTTCCTCTTTCAGAGACTCAGTGTTGCGATCCAGAGGGGAAATGCCTGCAGTATTCTGGGCACGCGGCCCACTGCCGGGGAGTTGGACGAAGTATTTGACATGTAGCTCTGAGTTGTTATCTATGTTGTTTTACTCCCCATTGTATTTTGTCTTGAAATAAAGTTTGTATAAAAAAGATGGGGTGGTAGGGGAAGTGGAATATTCAAATGGCTTCAGAAAGAAATCTAAATATTCTTCCTTGAAGTCTTTTTATCCACTTCTCCGAGGCAATGGGTACCACAATTGACATCAGAGGTGGACCCCATCCTATATATATATATCTTTCTTTCTTTCAACACGTCGGCCGCTTCCCACCGAGGCAGGGTGGCCCAAAAGGAAAAACGAAAGTTTCTCCTTTTACATTTAGTAATATATACAGGAGAAGGGGTTACCAGCCCCTTGCTCCCAGCATGTTAGTCGCCTCTTACGACACGCATGGCTTACGGAGGAAGAATTCTGTTCCACTTCCCCATGGAGATAAGAGGAAATAAGAACAAGAACTAGTAAGAAAATAGAAGAAAACCCAGAGGGGTGTGTATATATGCTTGTACATGAATGTGTAGTGTGACCTAAGTGTAAGTAGAAGTAGCAAGATGTACCTGAAATCTTGCATGTTTATGAGGCAGAAAAAAGACACCAGCAATCCTACCATCATGTAAAACAATTACAGGATTTCGTTTTACACTCACTTGGCAGGACGGTAGTACCTCCCTGGGCGGTTGCTGTCTACTAACCTACTACCTAGGATATATATATATATATATATATATATATATATATATATATATATATATATATATATATATATATATATAGTAAATTAACATATACAACATACAACGTACTCTACATACAAAATCACTAAACACCAGTACAACTTTACCAAATAAACATTAGCTCACTAGCACACTGATACTAATAGTTAAAACAAATAAACATTTATAAACAGTGAGGCTCCATGACTACCAACCCCCCCCCTCCAACCCTTCTGCCGGTCTCTTAACCTGCAGGCAAAGCACTACACGAGTACTCTCTCAAAACTTAAACAGGCCTCTCCTCATATTAGGGCCTTAAAGATAAACATGAGAGCACCAAAACCAATAAAATAACCTATGGCATACTTACCCAAAATCACCCCCACCTACTCTCACCAACACCAAACCATGACGACTTGTTCCAGTCGCCGCTCTTCTCGTACTGACTAATAAACACACTTCTGTTCCTGTCCTGTCCTGGCTACTCTTCAGGACTAATATGCGTCAGGTTTCAAAACAAATACCTTAAACTGACATTATATATGGAGCATTTTTTGTACTCATATTTTCAACAATACACTACGTAATAGTCCCTTTAGGATTTTCCAGATGTATATTATCATGTATCTTTCTCGCCTGCGTTCCATCAAGGTACTTCAACCGTTCCCTTTAATTTAGGAGCTTTACCGTACTTATGTGTGCCGCGAAAGTTCTCTGTACATTTTCCAGGTCTGCAATTTCGCCTGCCTTGAATGGAGCACAATCACTCGAGCACATCTTAAACACTTGTGATCTCAAATGCATCCACAACATTACCATCAGGAAAATGAAACCCTATAGTCTAGACTTTACATCCCTATTTACCAAGGTACCTACAGCACTAGCCACTGATCTGTGCCAAAAAATTGACAGCTCCCTCGACCTTTCTGTTCTACTATCGATCATATAAACCTCATTAATCTGTGAGTTGGTTTTACATGTCTTTTTCAACAGGCTTTTGGACTGACTATGGGTTCCTCTATATATTGGGTACAAACCTCTCATTTGCTGACATACAATGGGTACAAACCTTGCATATTGTTGTCATACATTCCATCATCTCATTGACTGATGTCCCTGCCAGTTCTCTGTCCCACTGAACCTCGTGCAGAAAGTTCCTCAAGCCTGTGTAGTCTCCTCTCTTGTAATTTGGCTTCCTCCACTTTGCCCTTCCTGCTTCCCTCTCCACTACTATGTATTCGAAGCTCAGAACCACATGATCACTAACTCCGAGGGGCCTTTCATATGTGATGTCCTCTATATCTGCACTACTTAAGGTGAATACTAGGTCCAGTCTTGCTGGTTCATCTTCTTCTATCTCTGGTAGTGTCCCTAACATGATGATGCATGAGGTTTTCCAGTACCACCTCCAACATCTTTGCCCTCCACGTTTCTGAGCCCCCATATGGCCCCAGGTTTTCCTAGTCGATTTTTTGTGGTTGAAGTCACCCACAACCAGTACCTCTGCTCTGCTCATATGAGCCCTTCTTGTGACTTCAGCCAGCGTGTCAACCATTGCTCTGTTACTGTCATCACATTCTTGTCTTGGCCTCCTGCTATTCTGTGGTGGGTTATACATCACTGCAATTACCACCTTGGGACCTCCAGATTTAAGTGTTCCTATTATGTAGTCTCTTATTTCTCCTCTGTCTACTCTCTCCAGCTCCTCAAAATCCTCAAAACCCCCTCTGTTCCCTTTGTCTTTACTCAGGATCTGATATCCAGTCAGAATTATCATTTCTGTGAGAGCTATGATGTCTGGTGATGCCTCTTTGATTCTTCAATGCCACTCCTCTCACTTATTCGTTATTCCATCAGCATTGGTGTACCATACCTTCAGTTTTCTCTCCAACAATGTGTTCTAGGTTTGTGAAGGTTGGGAGAGTGGGGGACCTGGCAGGATGCTGTGGGATTCTACTGCATAGTTGGGGGTGGGGGCTGTGAATGTGGATTGTGGTTTGTACTGGGATAGTGTGTGTGTCTGTGGAGTTCTGAGGGTGGTTCTGTGTGTGTTTGCACTTGTTGCTCTGCCTGGCTCTGGTTATTCTCTGCTGACTCTATCCTTGTCTCTCTTTCTAGTCCCTTTCATTTCTGTGTCCTCCCCCTCAGTTGTTGTCGTTCTGTTCTCTTTCTGTCACGGTCTAGGAACACCCTCTTGTATGTTGATGTTTTCTTCAGCCGTGGTTTCTCTTGCAGGCTCGTCTTCCGCACCGTCTCTGTATTGAAGATCAGTGTGACCAGCCGATTTCTCCCTTTCGAGTACCTCCCTATTCTCTGAAAATTTATTATCTGTCGTGTTCTCCTCGTCTATTTCTTTGATGTGTGTGTGTGTTAGTTACCATTTTGTCATAGGCACATGTCGATTAGACACTAGGCCTGTTATATATGTGTGTGTGTGTGTGTGCGATAGAGTGAAACAGGGGGAGGGAGAGGATGAAAGAGGGGTGAGGGGGAGAATGGGAGAGAGAGAGAGAGGCAAAATGGGAGATGGGGATAGGGAGAGAGAGGAGGTGTGTGAGGGTTTTTTGGGGAGTCAGTTTTCATATGGTGGTTGTGTGCGTGTGTGTACTCGCCTAATTGAATTAGGTTAGTGTGTTTGTTTGTTTTAGGTGTTTTAAACGAAAGTAACTTAAAAAAACGCACAGTTAAGGTATGAGGAGGGATTGTATCATGCAAGCCTCCTCTTGAGGGGCTGTAGTTTATGTCCCCACTTGAGGGTGCTCTATATAAGGCGTTGAGGTGGTGCATTTATAATTACCTCGGCTTATACCTGACAAGCATCTAGCTATTCAAGTGATTTAATGAGCATTTCATTACTGAGGCCAGCACTTGCCTGGCATCCGCTCTGGACACATTTGAAGGGACTCGTGTAGTAACCTGTTGCTATAATATGCAGCTGAATATGGTGTTGGGTACACTGCAGTTGTTGCCTCACGTGGTAACACAGGCAAACACTTAATGTATGCTCCGAGTCATAGCATTATCCCTGCCAGGTGGCTTAGTAATACCCAGCTCTTAATCACATCCCCACGGTCTGCTTTGATCAACTGTGTCTAGTCACCAGCATGAAGGGTCCTCTCCACACCATTCCTTACGTCTACTCCCCAGCCTGAACGCCTCTCCCACACCACTCCTTTTGTCCAGTCTCCACACTGGGGACTGGACACAAACTTTCACAAAAGAATTTTTCATATTTCAATGTGTCTATTTTGCCATAATAGTGACTGAGATTTTCTTTATTTTTCTTGTAGACCAGGACGAATTTCCAAGAAATATTCCCTGTAAGAACCTGTACACGATTTCCTTCGCTCTTAAAATAATGGAAACTTTATCGCCTGGAGAACTGCACCTCGATCCCGGGAAGAAAGTATTTCTCTGAGTAACATTAGCTTCCACACATCTAGATTCATCTTAAAACTTATTTTTAAGTACCAACTGTGGCGCCATGTAGTACGTACTTCATTATAAAAGAAAATAATTAAAAATCTTCGTTCGTTGGTAAATCGTATTTTGATACGTAATGAGACGCAATGTCTTTTTAACAAGTTTCCAACAATAAGCTTATTAGTTCCTGTTCTGCATATAATGCCCTCTACATTCAATAAAAATTTTTGACATACCACAAATCCGGCTCCCACGTCCAAAGGCCAGCAGTCAATAGCCCCCAAATCATGCTTTGACATTTTTTCGTTGAATTATTCTTGACGACACCATCAATTTGAAAAAATATCTTTACTAGATCTCTGTTAATATTAAGCAATTTGAGATAAAAAGAAAAGAAAATGGCCACCAAAATACCTTGTGGTGACAGCTGTTTGATAATTTTTTTTGCAAGTTGATATAACATTTTTAATATATAACTTTATATGAATAAGTTAGTATATTTTTGTATATAGGGAAGGATTGATAACTATATATGACGTCAAAACCCCGCTGACTTGTTTTGATTTCTGGATTGTTCCCTTGTTTTTAGTGTTTTTCTTTATTCTCACTAAGTGGTTATTTGGTTGGTCAGGTGCTCGTGGCTTGGGTGGTAGCGTCCTCAGATAAGACACTGTAGGACCTGGATCGAGCCCCATGAAGGTGAAAATTTGGACATGTTTCCTTACACTTGATGTCCCTGTTCACCTAGCAGTAAGTAGGTACCTGGGGTGTCAGTCGACTGTTATGGGTCGTATCCTGGAGAAGAAGACTGAAAGACCCCACTGGAAATAACATAATCCTCGATGATGTACCGAATTTGTTGAGTTATCCTCGGTGGCTAACTCTTCAGGATAAAAATCAAACATTTCGTTCATAGTTTTGTGTTTCCACTGTTTATCTGCCTTCAGTGTAAAAAAAATCCTTTTTAAATAGTTTCGGTCACCTAAGAGCTGAATATTTTTCTAACTAGACGTTTGGGGTACCCAGGACTGAAGTGGAACTCGTATACAAGATTATGTGGTTGTCTGAAACTTGACTTTAAAATAGTTCAATCATCGCCAGTATGGAAGATGAATGGTATTTTCATTTGTAGTATAAATGCAGTATATATATATATATATATATATATTACAGAAAAGTGAATTGAGATCATTATTAGAAGTTTATGATCCTACATATTTTTCTGCTGAGAAGAATGTAAAGTTGAAAACGATCCTAGAAATTCATCTCGTTGGACGCCAACCTTTATCTGCAGACAACTGATAAAAACGATAAAATAATTGAACGAAGAAAATCCCATCAACCCAAAACTAAAGCAACCAATCTACCATTAATATACAACCAGCATCTTACCCCTCACTGTAAGTGAAAACAAGCAGCAGTTGATAGATGTCATATGCAGATATCTTCAAGAGGATGCAGATTCACAACAGAAGAATACATAGAAACATAAGCATGTTTTAACAGAACAAAAAGAAACATCTGTAGCACTAGGATCTGGTGGTGTGATCAAACAGCGGGAAGACCCAGCACGAGATCACGAAGATGTTGATGCCATCATCGTCCCGCAAGCCATACACACCGAAGTCAATGAAGAGAAATATGTCACTGTTATTGTAGATGATATTGATGTTTATATCCTTCTATTTTACTATCTGCAGCAAGGATTACAGAGATCAGTGGTGCTGAACTTCTCTCTCTATAGAGAGAATCTTGGATGTCGGTTGCAGTTCTGTCCTTAATAGAATAAGGACAGAACTGCAACTAACATCCAAGATTCTCTCTATAGAGAAATACCAAAGTATTATTACTTCACTGTTAGCAGGTCATGTTTTAACTGGGTGAGATTCTGTGGCAGAGTGTTTTGTGTAGGAAAAGAACAATGTTGAGTGTTGAAAAGTGATGTACTGTATGTAATACTGAGACTGACTGATCTGATGTGATGAGGAAACAAAATTCTATAGCAGCCTCTTAGAACATAAGAACATAATAATGGAGGAACACTGCAGAAGGCCTACTGGACCATACAAGGCATGTCCTTATCAAAACCACCACTACCTAAGAATTTACTCCCGTACTCACGACACTAATCAAACCCAGCCCCTCCCACTCATATATCTGTCCAATCTCTTTTTAAAGCCACCCAAGGTCCTAGCCTCTATCACCCTACTCGGAAGATTGTTGTTATGGGCAACCACAGGCCAACTCCATTTTATAAGCCAGAATTAGAGCGCGGACTGCAAGGTAGGAAAATATGGAGCAACAAGAACTCTTGAGCTTGTTACACTGCCACTCATTATAGGACATTCTTAGAAATTGTTAAACATTTTTAATTTGCGGAATCATATTTGGAAGTATCTACTTGTTACAGTCGCCATGCTTGACAACTACAAAATTATTGATGAATAAAGGAACAAAGATCGCCATTACTGAAAGAACAACTGGTAGGATTCTACAATTGTTCAATAGTACATGTCTAGACTTCTAGGCAGATATGATCGTATCAAATTAGAATGTACAATGTTGCTTTTTCTTGTCATGCATCACTCCAATGTTGTAGTGACCAAACAAGATCAACATCAAATGACGAAGAGGAAAAAAATAGCCATGTAAAGATCGTAAGTCAACATGGATCATATTTGTGTACATCAGATAGTTTTGAGTTACAAGAGTAAACAAACATAAGAACAGATGAATGTTTCTTTCGTTTGGCTGAAGGAGGACGAGGAGCAGAGGCCCTTAAAACTATGGTTCCTGCTTCCACTACGTCACTTTCTAGGCTATTCCACTTCCTGAGAACTCTATGACTGAAGAAATACTTCCTAACATCCCTTTGACTCATAGGAGTCTTCAACTTCCAATTGTGACCCTTTGTTTCTGTGTCCCATCTCTGTCCACCTTATCTATTCGTCGCAGTATTTTATATTTCGAAATCATGTCTCCCCTAACCCTCCTGTTTTCCAGTGTCGTCAGGCCGATTTTCCTTAATCTTTCTTCGTAGGACAATCCCCTTAGCTCTGGGACTAGTCTTGTTGCAAACCTTTGCACTTTCTCTAATTTCTTGACGTGCTTGACCAGGTGTGGGTTCCAAACTGGTGCTCCATACTCCAATATGGGCCTGACGTATATGGTGTACAGAGTCTTAGTGAGGTATTGGAACGCTATTCTTAGGTTTGCCAGCCGCCCGTATGCTGCAGCAGTTATCTGATTAATGTGTGCCTCAGGAGATGTGCTCGGTATTATACTCACCCCAAGATCTTTTTCCTTGAGTGAGGTTTGTATGTGTGTGTACTCACCTAGTACTCAGCTAGTTGTAGTTGCAGCTCCTGGCCCCGCCTCCTCACTAGTCGCTACTAGGTCACTTCCTGCTCCATGAGCTTTATCATACCTCTTCTTAAAGTTATGTATGGATCCTGCCTGTGTGCGTATGTGTGTGTACTCACCTAATTGTGGTTGCAAGGGTCGAAACTTAGCTCCTGGCCCTTCTCTTCACTGACCGCTACTAGGTCCTCTCTCTCCCTGCTCCATGAGCTTTATCATACCTCGTCTTAAAGCAATGTATTGTTTCTGCCTCCACTACATTACTTGCTAGACTATTCCACTTCCTGACATCTCTATGACTGAAGAAATACTTCCTAACATCCCTTTGACTCGTCTGAGTCTTCAACGTCCAATTGTGACCCCTTGTTTCTGTGTTCCCGCTCTGGAACATCCTGTCTCTGTCCACCTTATCTACTCTATGACTGAAGAAATACTTCCTAACATCCCTTTGACTCGTCTGAGTCTTCAACTTCCAATTGTGACCCCTTGTTTCTGTGTTCCCGCTCTGGAACATCCTGTCTCTGTCCACCTTATCTATTCCACGCAGTATTTTGTATGTCGTTATCATGTCTCCCCTAAACCTCCTTGTCGCGTGGGTGTACTGGAGATATGGACGGTCGTAGTGAAACACACATGTGGGTGGTAACTGTATATTGATAGAGTCTGCGAGGGGAAACGGTGCCGAGCCTAACCTGTGTACAATCAGTAGGGATGAATACTGGCGAGCGCTGCGCGGGGAGATGGAGTAGAGATCCTAAGCCTGGAAGGATCTAGCAACATGCTGGTCTCACTATATAGCTAATTCTACTAGGTACTCATAATTTCGATAACATAGCTGGTACTACATACATATACTACACATATAACATAGCTGGTACTACATACATATACTACACAAGTATATACATAGCGGTTCAGTACACAACTGACATCCTGTCCTCCAGTGTCGTCAGGCCGATAGTTGTGGTTGCAGGGGTCGAGTCACAGCTCCTGGTCCTGCCTCTTCAATGGCCGCTACTCGGTCACTACCCGCTCCATGAGCTTTATCATACCTCTCCTTAAAGCTATGTATGGATCCTGCCTCCACTACATCACTTCCCAGACTATTCCACTTCCTGACAACTCTGTGACTGAAGAAATACTTCCTAACATCAATATGATTCATCTGAGTCTTCAACATATAACTGTGACCCCTTGTTGCTGTGTCTCATCTCTGGAACATCCTGTCTCTGTCCACCTTGTAGATTTCTCTCAGTATTTTATATGTCGTTATCATATCCTCTCTACCTCTCCTGTCCTCCAGTGACGTCAGGTCGATTTCCCTTAACCTCTCCTCGTAGGACATACCCCTTAGCTCCGGGACTAGTCTTGTTGCAAACCTTTGCACTTTCTCTAGTTTCCTTATATGCTTGGCTAGATGAGGGCTCCAAACTGGCACTGCATACTCCAGTATGGGCCTAACGTACACAGTGTACAGGGTCCTGAATGACTCCTTATTAAGATGTCGGAATGCTGTTCTTAGGTTTGCCAGGCGCCCGTATGCTGCAGCAGTTATTTGGTTGATGTGCGCCTGGTGTTATACTCACCCCAAGATCCTTTTCCTTGAGTGAGGTTTGTAGGCTCTGCCCTCCCTAGACTGTACTCCATCTATGGTCTTCTTTGCCCTTCCCCAATCTTCATCACTTTGCACTTGGTGGGATTGAACTCCAGGAGCTAGTTGATTGACCAGGCTTGCAGCCTGTCCAGATCCCTCTGTAGTTCTGCCTGGTCCTCGTCCGATTGAATTCTTCTCATCAACTTCACATCATCTGCAAACATTGACACTTCGCAGTCTATTCCTTCTGTCATGTCGTTCCCAAATACCAGAAACAGCACCGGTCCCAGGACTGATCCCTGTGGCACCCCACTCGTTAGAGGCGCCCACTCTGACACCTCGCCATGTACCATGACTCGCTGTTGTCTTCCTAACAGGTATTCCCTGATCCATTGTAGTGACGTTATCCCTGCCTGGTCCTCCAGCTTTTGCACTAATCTCTTGTGTGGAACTGAGTCAAACGCCTTCTTACAGCCCAAGAAAATGCAATCTACCCACCCCTCTCTCTTGTCTTACTGCTGTCACCCTGTCATAGAACTCCAGTAGGTTTGTGACGCAGGATTTCGAGGTTACGAGGTTTCTGACCAGAGCTTTGGTAAGATGGGTAAGGATAGAAACATGGGAAATGGTTGGGAGGGGGGAGAGGGAGGTGGATTTCCCATCCCTGAAATCGTGCTGGCTGTCGTTGATAAGCTCATTCCTTTCTAGGTGCTCCACCACTCTTCTGATAATCTTCTCATGACCTTGCATACTATACATGTGTGTGTGTGTGTGTGTGTTGTGTTAGTTTCCATTTTGTCCTAGGCACATGTCAATTAGACACTAGGCCTGTTGTGTGTATGTATGTATGTATGTATGTGTGTGTGTGTGTGTTGTAAGAGAGATGGTAGGCTCATATGTAACTACACAGTTTAAAATTGCAGTGACGGCTTTATTGAAAGACCGAAAAAACACAATAATTTGTATAAATACACACACACACACACAAACACACGCGCGCACGCACGCACACACACATGATAAAGCTCATGGCGCAGGGAGAGAGACCCAGGAGCGGCCAGTGAAGAGGCGGGGCCAGGAGCTATGACTCGACCCCTGCAACCACAACTAGGTGAGTACACACACACACAAACTTTTGACAAGATCAGTTCTATTTCTACAGTTGATATGGTGAATGCGCTATACCACAGGTTATCATAGTTGCAATCCTTCACCCCACTCTGTCACTAATTATCATTATAACTATCGTAATTACAACTCTGTCACAGTTCCTCATGGAAACTGTCACTAGTCATCACTGTTTTACGGAAGCAGTAGTTCTCAAGACACAGTCACTAATTATCACTAGTACTGTAACTCCGTTACAGTATCACACGATACCTACCTAGTCACTAATGATGTAATTATGTATATGTAACCCACCACTGTCATGGTAACTCTGATGCAAATGCATGCAACTTTTCTAAATGTCACTTTTCACACTGTTGCTCCTGAGACATGGAGACTGGTGTTTACTGGTAACTGGTGCTATTGGCTTCCATTATCCATGTCCTGGCCACCTACTTTCCGTTGCTTGGCCACTCACTCGCCAAGGCCAGTGAGTGGCCGATCAGCCACGCGACGACAATGAGCGCCGACCAATATCCCATTTCCTTACCTCGGGGCAATGCAGGACACATCCTGGCATCGATGAACTGGCCGCTTTACATGGTGTCCCGTTGTAGGCTGCTGGCTTTTTCTTTGTTGTCTGGCCATCGACTGACGTCTGACTGACCCCTGTGGCTACCTTACACGGTAATGCAGGTTCCTCAAGCACACTTAAAACAACCAATCAGCAACTTATAAATGTTTGCAAGCACATTATTGGCTCAGCAGCGACTCCCGCCAAAACTTAGGTTTCCCATAGTTTGACATTAATTTAATCAGAAGGCCAATTACCGTTGTGTTGGTAACAATATACTAATGACAAAAAAAATCACGTGGAGACGGAAGCGTCTCAGAGGTGAAAATACACACATCCTTCTTGTTATGTGTTTTTGTGTCCCTCTGGATTTTATTCTGCTACTGAGAAGCGTGTATTACTCATATATGCACACACACTAATAATATATATATATATATATATATATATATATATATATATATATATATATATAATATATATATATATATAATATATATATATAATATATATATATATATAATATATATATATATATATATATATATATATATATATATATATATAAATTAATAAGTTTTTTAAGGTTCTTTTGGTACAAAATTACAACTTTTAAATAAACATATTTTATGAAAAAGAGGATAAGTATAAAGGTATGATATAGCACGTAATGAAAGTAGTTTGTTAGATTATGTATTGGTGGATAAAAGGTTGATGGGTAGGCTTCAGGATGTACATGCTTATAGAGGGGCAACGGATATATCGGATCATTATTTAGTTGTTGCTACAGTTAGAGTAAGAGGTAGATGGACAAAAGAAAATGCAACAGCAAGTAAGAGAGAGGTAAAAGTGTATAAACTAAGGGAGGAGGAAGTTAGGGTGAGATATAAGCAACTATTGGCAGAAAGGTGGGCTAGTGCAAGTAGGAGTAGTGGGGGGTTTGAAGAGGGTTGGGATAGTTTTAAAAATGCAGTATTAGAATGTGGGGCAGAAGTTTGTGGCTATAGGAGGGTGGGTGCAGGAGGAAAAAGGAGTGAGTAGTGGAATGAAGAAGTAAAGGGTATGATAAAAGAGAAAAAGATAGCTTATGAGAGGTTTTTACAAAACAGCGCAGAGTATATGGAGAGTATAAGAAAGGTGAAGAGAGTGGTGAGAGAGTGCAAAAGGAGAGCAGATGAAAGAGTAGGAGAGGCTCTGTCAAGAAATTTTGCTGAAAACAAGAAAAATTTTTTGGAGTGAGATAAACAAGTTAAGAAAGCCTAGGGAACGAATGGATTTGATAGTTAAAAACAGAATAGGGAAGTTAGTAGATGGGGAGCTGGAGGTATTGGGTAGATGTCGGGAATATTTTGAGGAACTTTTAAATGTCGATGAAAAAAAGGAGGCGGTAATTTCATGCACTGGTCAGGGAGGTATAACATCGTTTAGGAGTGAAGAAGGAGGTGCGTGAGGCATTACATAGAATGAAAGGGGTTAAAGCTGCTGAAACTGACGGGATCATGACAGAAATGTTAAAAGCAGGGGGGGATATAGTGTTGGAGTGGTTGGTATTTTTGTTTAATAAATGTATGAAAGAGGGGAAGGTACCTAGGGATTGGCAGAGAGCATGTATAGTTCCTTTATATAAAGGGAAGGGGGATAAAAGAGATTGTAAGAATTATAGGGGAAGAAGTTTACTGAGTATACCAGGTAAAGTGTAGGTAGGGTTATTATTGAAAGAATTAGAGGTAAGACAGAGAGTAGGATTGCAGATGAGCAAGGAGGCTTTAGAGTGGCTAGGGGATGTGTAGATCAAGTGTTTACAGTGAAGCATATATGTGAACAGTATTTAGATAAAGGTAGGGAAGTTTTCATTTCATTTATGGATTTAGAAAAGGCATATGATAGAGTGGATAGGGGATCAATGTGGCAAATGTTGCAAGTGTATGGAATAGGTAGTAAGTTACTGAATGCTGTAAAGAGTTTTTATGAGGATAGTGAGGCTCAAGTTAGGGTGTGTAGGAGAGAGGGAGATTACTTCCCGGTAAAAGTAGGTCTTAGACAGGGATGTGTAATGTCACCATGGTTGTTTAATATATTTATAGATGGGGTTGTAAAAGAAGTAAATGCTAGAATGTTGGGGAGAGGGGTGTTAAATTATGGGGAATCAAATGCAAAATGGGAGTTGACACAGTTACTTTTTACTGATGATACTGAGCTTATGAGAGACTCTAAAGAAAAGTTGCAAAGGCTAGTGGACGAGTTTGGGAGTGTGTGTAAAGGTAGAAAGTTAAAAGTGAACATAGATAAGAGTAAGGTGATGAGGGTATCAAACGATTTAAATAAAGAAAAATTGGATATCACATTGGAGAGAGGGATTATGGAAGAGGTAAATGTTTTCAGATATTTGGGAGTTGACTTGTCAGCGGATGGGTTTATGAAGGATGAGGTTAACCATAGAATTGATGAAGGAAAAAAGGTGAGTGGTGCATTGAGGTATCTGTGTAGACAAAAAACGTTATCCATGGAGGCAAATAAGGGAATGTACGAAAGTATAGTGGTACCAACACTCTTTATATGGGTGTGAAGCATGGGTTGCAAATGCTGCAGCGAGGAGGAGGCTGGAGGCAGTGGAGATGTCCTGTCTAAGTGCATTGTGTGGTGTAAATATTATGCAGAAAATTCGGAGTGTGGAAATTAGAAGGTGTGGAGTTACTAAAAGTATTTGTCAGAGGGCTGAAGAGGGGTTGTTGAGGTGGTTTGGTCATTTAGAGAGAATGGATCAAAGTAGAATGACTTAGAGAGCGTATAAATCTGTAGGAAGGCGGGGTAGGGGTCGTCCTCGAAAAGGTTGGAGGGAAGGGGTAAAGGAGGTTTTGTGGGCGAGGGGCTTGGACTTCCAGCAAGCATGTGTGAGCGTGTTAGATAGGAGTGAATGGAGACGAATGGTTTTTGGGACCTGACGAGCTGTTGGAGTGTGAGCAATGTAATATTTTGTGAAGGGATTCAGGGAAACCAGTTAATTCATTTAGTTGGACTTGAGTCCTGGAAATGGGAAGTACAGTGCCTGCATTTTAAAGGAGGGGTCTGGGATAGTGACAGTTGGGAGGGACTTATTCTCAGCTGTCGTATTTGAGCGCCTCTGCAAAGACAGTGATTATGTATGAGTGAGGTGAAAGTGTTGAATGATAATGAAAGTATTTTCTTTTTGGGGATTTTCTTTTTTGGGTCACCCTGCCTCGGTGGGAGACGGCCGACTTGTTAAAAAAAAAAATTATTATTATTTTAGTGAATATCATACTTCAGGGGTCATACAACACCTGAGGAATTGGAAGCATTCAGGTTTGATCCTAGGAAGGTAAGGCTACCCAAGGTCCAATTCCTTGGATGAAGAGCCTCTCAATGGTTTCAAGGAACATCCTCTGGGGAAGGGGTGTCACAAAGAATGGAAAACTTCTGCTTTATGTCACTGAAAGAACAAAGAATTATTGGGGAAATGATTGTGACATGCAATATATCAGTCCATCCTTTAAATAGACTATGTATGTATTTGTTTTCCAGTGAACGATTGTAGCAAATCAGTTTTAGTTTAGAAGCCAAAAAGGGAAATGTATTAAAGGTGAGACTACTAGAGAGAAGAACAGTCTAGTCAGTGAAAGTTTCTGATGAACAGGACAGTCAGTCAAAAGATGTTACTCATCGGCATGATCTATCATTTCTTTCATTGGCGCCAGACTCATTCTGTGCTTATGCTTCTAGGTATGAATTTATTTTCTGTCTCCTGGCATTTTCCAGCTATCAAACTGTGATAAGCTTGGCAAAGATTCATGAAAATTCAATTTCATAACTCCAGAAGCTGCTATGTTGTCCATTTCTTTCCCTCTTCAACACTATTTATAACAGCCTCAAAATATCTCCCAAGTTGTTAATTTCTTCCCATATCTTCACAGAATTTATCAAAAATCTGAGTTAAATTTGGCATATACTTCCGACGTTCTTCTCTTGCAACAACCCAAGTGTTTGGCTGAATAACAGAGAAAATGGATATTTTTTCATGATACTGATCAAGACATTCAAACATAGCCCTTTTTACTTCCTCTGACAAAGTGAGACCAGCATCTTTTGCCATCTCTCCTGGCATCCTTTTTATGAGCGTTACTACTATTTCTTCTCTCCAATATAAATGTCCATTTCGTCACACTTTGCAGTTGCATAATGAATGGTTTTCTCCACGATTTCATTGTCCTGATCTTCAAGAAACAGTTTTAGAGTTTGAAGCTTCACAATGCACTTTCCAAGGCTGATTCCAATTATTTACAAATACTTTTGAGTGAGATTATTTTTTTCGATGACATCACGCCAAAAACAGGAGAGATCACATATAACACACAACAAAATCAGAGATGATGATCTTGCGTTCACATTTTCTTTCGTATCACACAGTACTTCAAGAGCTGCGGTCAGCTTTGCAGAAGTGGCTTTCACTGGGTTCACAACTTCATAATGAGTACTCCCTCTTGTCTTGGAAATTCATTTGACTGTCATGACTAATCAAGAAGGTGAAACTGAAAAGAAAGAATAGACTCTCTCTAAGGCTCCCCCCCCCCAAAAAAAAAAAAAAAAAAAAAATCACACATGAAGTAATGCTGCCAAATAAGTGAACTCCGGAAATGTTCAGTATATTGCAAGATTATCCCCACAGGCGGACTTAATTCCAGCAAGGATAACAGTGGCCACACCATTGATGGCTACAATAAAACATATGATATTCAACGTGCTTCTTTTTGAGATTCGCTCCTCTAAGGCAAACTTCCGTGAGTAACACGCACCAACCCTCACCTTGAATGATCTGTCAGTAAGAAACTGCTGAAGAAACCAGAACTGTTGGCCTCAAGAGTCTGGAGACAGTGAAGAACTCTAAATATCCACCCTGTGTCATAAGTTTTATCCAGGTCAAAGGCCGCCAAATTATGAATGCATCTGGCAAATTAGTCCAGGATGTTATCAGCCAGTCGAATCAAGGGGCAAGTCATTGACTGGAATTTGTGAGGTCAAACTGCACCAAAGAGATGCAGTCTTTCGTCTCCAAGTACATGACCAGACGAATGTTCAACATCCTCTCCAAAAACTTGCAGATGCAGCTCGTCAGGGAGATCAAGTGGTAGGTTTCTTGGAGTCCCAGCGTGGCTTCAAGATAGCTAGAACCATAAATTGTTGCAAACTGTAGGGAAGCAACTAACTTGTCTAAATTCCATTAAATATGTCCAGTAAACACAATAAGGGAGGAGGTGTAACGGCACGTCATAATGGACCGCATCCTTTTCCCTGGAGCCATGAAGGGTGATGCCAACAAGGCAGATAATTTCCACATCCCAAACAACAGATCACAAGGATCCCCGGTGTCTTCCATAAATAGAAATGAGAGTCTCTCTCGAAGCCTCTGGGCATGGAACTCGGAACTATAACTCCATATGCTAGAGACTTAGAAGAATGCCTCAGAAATGATGTCAGTCTCCAGAAAACCCCTCCTGTCTGGCACAGAGCAACCTACATACCTGTTATGTGATGGGCGTTAAAGTCACAGAGGAGGGTAGTTCACAGATTAGGTCGGCAAGAGTAGAGTGGAAGGACCAATGAATTAGTAATGACCAAATGCCGTACACCTTCCTTTGCAACCACTACAGGCTTCAGAAGCTGAATGTCCTCTTTACTCACTCTGTCTCTTGCTGAAGCAACAAATACACTGGTGTAACTGGTAGAAAGCACATTCTCCACCGTATCATCACAATACAAGATGAGGGAACGGGCCTATTTATGTCCAAAAGTCTTGATCACCAGACCGTTCTTTGAAATATAGCAGACATTAGGCCGCAAGATCTCTCCACATTATGCCTCTAACTGCCGCTTCAGATTTAACAACTTTTAGCTTTTCTGAAGCAGGATCGTGGCACATGTGAGCATGTCTCCCTAACTGAATTAACACTCAATGGACTGTGAATGATAGACGTGTCCTCCAGGGCACCAACTTAAAGATACTGATGACCCCACCACTCAGTTTTAGGACTCGCCTGCCATGAATCTGAGCCTCATTTTAAAATTTATTTGTTATTACGATTTCATGAGTCATGAAATCAATCCTGTGTCAGTAAAAGTAAAATACATAACCTAAAACCTTGTCATGTC
>WNWK01005014.1:0-97500 GCA_009830355.1 Cherax destructor | reverse complement strand
TAAGATTAGGTAAGTTTTCTAAGGTGCTTTTGGTACAAAATTATTAATTTTTATATTAACATACATGAAAAAAATATATATTTAAACGTATATGAGAACATTTCAGAAAGAACTTAATTTTCAATGAGTTCTTGCTAATTGACCAATTTTACCTATTCAGCACGACAGACACACACACACAGTGAAGAGGCGGGGCCAGGAGCTGTGAATCGATCCCTGCAACCACAACTAGGTGAGTACACACACACACACACATATATATATATATATATATATATATATATATATATATATATATATATATATATATATATATATATATATATATATATATATTTTTAGTAACCACGGACAAGTGGTATTTAATCAATAACAACACTGCGACTAGCCTAGGATTCAAACCCGTGTTTTAGCCCGCCTCATGGTGAGCGGGAATTCCACGACGCTCTAACCCACGGGACCATACACTCCTACAAGAATCACGCACCCAGCAGAGCTAGGTGTTGTACCGTGATCCGAGGACAAATGATGGTGTGGGTGATTCAGAGCTAATTTCATCCTCCTCCCGGTTTGGTGCATTAGCCTCCACGAACAGTATATATAGTATTGTAACCACGAACAAATGGTATTTAATCAATAACAACATTGCATACCGGATCACGGTACAACACCTAGCTCTGCTGGGTGCGTGATTCTTGTCGGATTGTATGGTCCCATGGGTTAGAGCATCGTGGAATTTTCGCTTACCATGAGGCGGGCTAAAACAACACGGGTTCGAATCCTCAGCTAGTCGCAGTGCTTTTATATATATATATATATATATATATATATATATATATATATATATATATATATATATATATATATATATATATATAAGGGTAAATACAACTATACACACTTAGAAAAAAAGTTCTCATACACACTCTTACTCATTACAATCTCAAGTGATAGGCCATAAATACTCTCGAACTATATACCTATTTCAGGTTATTCAAATAACCGATTACCAATCTTCCTCCCCATATCTTTGGTCATCTTATGTTATGTTACATCCCTGTGTTTTATTGTATGGTGTTGGTGAGGCGTACGTTGCAGCCTCATGACATCTGAGTTTAGTTTTGTTTCTTTGTAATTAAGATGTACTTGTTCTTAGTTCATGATGTGCTAAAGTGTGCTGAAGTGGATTAAGCCTGCACATCATCTACTCGTGCAAAAACAAAGCCTCCAACATTCTCCAAAACCCCGAAGAAGACAAGCCACCGAGGGATGACTCACCTGAGTTACGGCAGTAACCATAACTTCTTAAAAAAAAAAAAAAAAAAAATCTGAGCACTGCAGCAATATCTACTAAAAACCACAAAACAACTCACCTAAACACCTGACCCCAACAAGGACACAGGCACAGCAGGAGTCTACAGTATATCTTGGGGTAGTTATGATCATGTTTAAGTGGGCAAGACAGCAAATCATTTACATATTAAACTTAACGATAAAAATTATGCATACAAAATGGATGACACATAACGCATGCATAATGCCCCATAGCACACCTTCACAAGTCAGGAAATGCCAAGTACACCATCTTTACAAAGAAAACAACAAAACCAGAAATCTGCCACCATCCACCTGACCAACACCAAAGAGCTAAAAACTGATGTACTTTTTATCTAAATCCACCGCACAGATAATCTTGAATCAACATACTAAACACACAATACCTGGCCCCTTGACCTCACCTCCGCCCAGCATCACTTTATCTCACCTCATCTGTCCTGGCGGCAACTCACATACTCCACATGCTTCATATACCACTTTTTTTCGGTATTCCAAGTACTCGATAAAGCCGCCAATGCGTGAAACGTTGTATTAATAAAGGTTTCTTTGTTGAAAATGTCTACTTTACCACCCAAGTCAGCCACCCATAATTCATGGCAGTCGAACACGTGTTTCATCCCCACACCTGACAGCTGCGTTATCTTGATCACCCTGGCCCCACACCTGTCAGGTAGGTTTGAAAAGACACGTGAGCAAGGATTAGAACATATATATTAGAAAATGTTTCGGTCCTGGAACCTTGATCACTTTTGATCAAGGTCCCAGGACCGAAACATTTTCTAATGAATATATAATAGTGCTCACTCACATGTAATTTTAAACCAATTTGTTGGTATAAGTTACCAAGGTTTATACCGACCTGTCAGGTCACCAAGGGCGAAGCAGCCTCGCGCCTGATAACAAGAACATATTAAGAGCAATGCAGTAGGACTATTAGTCAAACTACGAATCACACCAAATCCTTCCCACAAGTTTATATAACCTATTTTTAAGCCTACGCAAACCGTCCCAAAGTACATCACTGAGCCCAATTCCTATTTCAAAACTGAGGCAAAAACCAACCTTTCTGGAAGTTCAGTTACTAAAACAACTTTTTATTCTCTCTCTCTCTCTCTCTCTCTCTCTCTCTCTGTCTCTCTCTCTCTCTGTCTCTCTCTCTCTATTAATCACGAGCTCAGGCCTCTACTATAAAACACCTGCCCTCAATTTTTAATCTATCGTCACACACCAAAATCGACGTTTCTAACTATTTTGCCACTTTAAATTGAAGGCGGTGCATTCAGGCCAGGTCCAACAGTTAGCAACATAAAGTGTGAGCACTGCAGGAGGACTACTGACCCTTGATAGACAAGTCTAATTCACAATCGTGTACCTGTCCAAATTATTTTTAAAGCTACCCAAGTTTCTCGCTTCACTGACGCCGACCCAGTTAAAACCTCTATACTGCGGGGATGGAAAGATTTCAGATATAAATTAACACATATGATACCAAACACATTACACCGAACAAAAGTGACACAGGATACATGTAACTTAAGACACATGGCAAAAATGCTTTCAAATGAGCTGATGTAGGTAACAGCTCTTAGCTTGTCAATAAAGTTAGGAATATTTAACTTGTCAATAACTTGTCAAGAAAGTTAGGAATCCCTATCCTAACCTTGTCAAACCCTGTGTAAAAAAAATACTGATAATGAACACAAGTGACTCTTAACGAACATGAAACACCAACTGTATATATACTATGTAATATAATATGTAATATGCTAAACACCTAGTACACACGTGAGAACGTAAGCATGTGACACGGTGCACACATGACATAAGCATGTGACAAGGGACGCGTGTGATACGGTACATCATAATTATGTGACATGGTACACACGTGACAATCATGTGACATGGCACACACGTGACATAATCATGTGACACGGTACACACGTGACAATCATGTGACATGGCACACACGTGACATCCTTATCATGTGACACGACACACACTTGACAATCATGTCACAAACTACGCATGTCACGCCATAAGCCTGAGACACGTTCATATGTGCACATGTAATATGTATATGTGACATGGTACACACGTAGCATAAGTATATGACAAGGTACACACGTGACAAAAGTATGTGACACGGTACGCATGTGGCATCATAAGTATGTGACACTGTACACACGTGGCATAAGTATGTGACACTGTACACACGTGGCATAAGTATGTGACACTGTACACACGTGGCATAAGTATGTGACACGGTACGCATGTGGCATCATAAGTATGTGACACTGTACACACGTGGCATAAGTATGTGACACTGTACACACGTGGCATAAGTATGTGACACTGTACACACGTGGCATAAGTATGTGACACTGTACACACGTGGCATAAGTATGTGACACTGTACACACGTGGCATATGTGACACTGTACACACGTGGCATAAGTATGTGACACTACACACGTGACATAAGTATGTGACACTGTACACACGTGGCATAAGTATGTGACACTGTACACACGTGGCATAAGTATGTGACACTGTACACACGTGGCATAAGTATGTGACACTGTACACACGTGGCATACGTATGTGACACTGTACACACGTGGCATAAGTATGTGACACTGTACACACATGGCATAAGTATGTGACACTGTACACACGTGCCATAAGTATGTGACACTACACACGTGGCATAAGTATGTGATACTGTACACACGTGGCATCATGTGACATGGTACATACGTGTCAAACTTGTGACAAGCTTCACACGTTACAAACGTGTGACACGGTACACACGTGACCTAAGCGTGTGACACGGTGCACACGTGAAATGAGTGTGTACCACGGTGCACACGTGACATGAGTGTGTACCACGGTGCACACGTGACATGAGTGTGTACCACGGTGCACACGTGACATGAGTGTGTACCACGGTGAACCACAACGATGGGTCATGAACCAGTGTTGATAAAAACTCTTGCAACATCTACAAGGACAAAAGAGTAACACTGATGTCATGGGAAAGTAAGTCACCCCGTCACGGTAAGCCACCGTGAAGGGGTCTGCTGAGGAGGACCATGGGGTGAGAGTGGAGGACCATGGGGTGAGAGTGGAGGACCATGGGGTGAGAGTGGAGGACCATGGGGTGAGAGTGGAGGACCATGGGGTGAGAGTGGAGGACCATGGGGTGAGAGTAGAGGACCATGGGGTGAGAGTGGAGGACCATGGGGTAAGGAGTGGAAGGTAGAATAGAACAGCAGTAGGGGTGTGTTTTAATGGAGAGGGACGGAGGGAGGGGGTGCGTTAGGAGGGAAAGGGAGCTTTCTGATTTTTGTTTATATTAAATCAAATTTGATATATCAGCAGTGCGTTGCTACGTTATTTTAAATAATAGTTACTTAGTGGGGACAAAAGCTAACGATGTTTTCCTGTTACATTCCATCACACAGGATGGGTTTTCATCATATTCCATCACACAGGATGGGTTTTCCTATTACATTCCATCACACAGGATGGGTTTTCCTGTTACATTCCATTACACAGGATGGGTTTTCATCATATTCCATCACACAGAATGGATTCTCGTCATGTTCCATCACACAGAATGGGTTCTCGTCATGTTCCATCACACAGAATGGGTTCTCGTCATGTTCCATCACACAGAATGGGTTCTCGTCATGTTCCATCACACAGAATGGGTTCTCGTCATGTTCCATCCCACAGGATGGGTTCTCGTCATGTTCCATCTCACAGAATAGGTTTTCCTGTCATATACCATCACACAGGATGGGTTTTCCTGTCATATACCATCACACAGGATGGGTTTTCCTGTCATATACCATCACACAGGATGGGTTTCATATATATCAAACAATGAAATTGTGTCAGCCTGAGCTGGGAGACTGCAGTACAGCAATGAGGATATCGTCAAGCATTGCAATAATGTCCCGCAGCTACGGCAGCTTCAAAGGCCCTGACTACGAGGGAAAATAGGATATGTGGATACAACTGAAGTAGGGGAAGGTTCAGATGGCGAGAGGGAAGGAGCGCAGTACGGGTGAGCGAAGGGGAAAGGCGGGAATGGGAAAAAGGAATAGGGAAGAGTGTAGGTGGGTTGATGGTGAATGAAGGATTCCAATGGAGGAAATAAAGAACTTCACATGGAAGGTGCTTTGTTGGGGCCCCGGGACCCAAGAGAAGATACACACATACTAGTGGGCACAAATAGGAAAGACAATTTTGTAAAGGAAAGTTTCTGCGGAAATGATGGCAGATTCTGTTGGCAAAGTTCTACTAAAGTGATAATTAAAGAGGAAGAATTTTTTTTAATAAATGAAAGTTGATTTATTATTATGTGAATAATGGAGAATAAACCTTAGATAGATAGAAAATTTTTCTTTGCTTTTGGCAGGCAAAAGTATATGTGATAGTTTCAGAGAGTTCTAATAACAGATACCTTGCACGTAATTACCTAAAAATGCAGAGCTAAAAGTGACTGATGTACGAGACACCTGTCATATACTTTTTATTGGTTTCGAGTTTTTTTTTTTTTTACCCTCGCAGTCTGTCCTGGGGCAAGACTTTTCTTATGAATGCCTGGTCAACTGGCCCACGCAGCCGTCACAGCTTGGTTGATCTGACACTTGGCGGAGGTAGTGATTCAACTTCCTCTTAAATGCCTCTATATTTCTTCCAGTAATATTTCTGATATTTACAAGTGACAGGTTAAATATTCTTGTACCATGGATGTGCCGAGGGCACCTCCGCTTTACACTGGCTCTATTTTACACTTCCATATATCTCATTCCAGTACGCTGTTATAATAGTGTGTAGGTTTGCGACTAGTTCCTCAAGATTATATATATATATATATATATATATATATATATATATATATATATATATAGGATGGGGTCCACCTCTGGTGTAAATTGTAGGACCCATAGCCTCTGAGAAGTGGATAAAAAGGCTTCAAGGAAGAATATATATGAATATATATATATTGGCACACGCCTCGACCCACAGACCATCCGCATTGGTGTTGCCCTTCGACTTGCCGCACCTATTCTCGCCGAACACAGGTGTATTTGTGGCAGTGAAGCAGCAGACCGATTCGGGTACCATGGTCTTGTGTGTCGTAAATCCGAGGAAAGATTGCAAGACATGAAGAGGTTAATAACATTATCAAGAGGAGCCTCACAACAGCCGGATGCCCAGCAGTAAGGGAACCACCCCAACTATGCAGATCTGATGGCAACCAAAAGCGTCCAGATGGTATCACCCTTCAAGCCTGGACAGACGGCAAGCAGGTGGTGTGGGACTACACATGTGCATCTACCTTGGCTGATACCTATCTCCAGTACACCAGGGAGGAAGGAGGGGCTGCTGCCACCTTCAGGGAGTCCCAGAAGTCGAGAAAATATGGAGAACTTGCCCATCATTATATGTTTGTTCCCATAGGCTCAGAGACCCTTGGCTCATGGGGAAAGAGTGCATCTAAGTTCCTCAAGGAGCTGGGCAAAAGACTCAACAGGGTAACTAGGGATCCCAGGGCAGCTAGTTTTCTGTTCCAGCGACTCAGCGCTGCTGTTCAGAGGGTAATGCATGCTGTATTCTGGGCACGCGCACCAGCTCGGAAGAGCTGGATGAGATTTTCGCATTATAATCAGTGACAAAGATGTAACAATATGTACTAGACATGTATCTCTCACCTCGTGTACTGTATATGCCATCTTTATATCAACAATGTATCTCTCAAATATTTTGTACCATATTATGTAATAAAACATACCTATTGGTAAAAAAAAAAATTAAAAGATGGGTGGTAGGAGAAGTGGAATATTCAAATGGCATCAGGAAGAAATCCAAATATTCTTCCTTGAAGCCTTTTTTTCCACTTCTCCGAGGCTATGGGTCCCACAATTTGTACCAGAGGTGGACCCCATCCTATATATATATATATATATATATATATATATATATATATATATATATATATATATATATATATATATATATAAACACGGGGAGTAGAATGATAGCTCTAGGCCTTACATGTTGCAATCAACACATCATCAGGATTTTGCAAAATTGCAGAAAAAGGCTGTCCAAGAAATACGTTCCCAAAGGACCGTCTTCACTTCACTCACTCCAGTGAAGACGGTCCTTTGGGAACGTACTTGCAAGCTCCTGATGATGTGTTGATTGCAACACGAAAGGCCTAGAGCTATCATTCTACTCCCCGTGGCTGTTTTGCATCCTGTATCACTTGGTTTGCGATATTTTTCATAATATATATATATATATATATATATATATATATATATATATATATATATATATATATATATATAATCAAACTCTCTTCTTTGCTCCAGAGTACTTCTTAGGAACTTTGAGGCCTTCCTAGTAGTTTAAATGCTTTATGCTCTCTATGGGGGCAATAAACGATATCTGCACCTTTTCTAGCTCTGATATCTCTCCTGCCTTGAAGGAAGCTGTCAACGCCAAACAATATTCGAAACGAAAGAGCACAAGTGATTTGAATAGTGTTATTACTAGCGATATTTCTCTTGTTTTGAAAGTTCTCATTATCCACTCTGGAATTTTCTGGTCACGAAGAAATAAATATAAGGGACGAAAGTAAAGTTCTCTTGAAACTAGAAATTTTATGTTTATGGTAAAAACAGAATACCAGTATTTATCCCATCACTGTGGTAGAAAGTGGGAAAATTAGATGGAGGAGAGTTGGCAAGGTGAGGTACAGGATCAATTGGCATTGTTGTGTCAGGTTCAAAACTTTGCTTGCCCCCGCCGATACTAATTTTGCATGAGGTGAAGCTATATTAATACCCCTTGGCTTTGTCCTGTGCAACAAGGCCCAATTAATCCTGTGGCTCTCCTTGTGAACCTTCCTCCATCAATCCTCGTTCCTCCTTTCTGCTGTTAAGGAATATATAAGCTGGTGTCACAGGGAACGGAGAGGCCTCGACATGTGGCAAACCAATCTGAAAATTACTAAGCAAACGCTCTTATCGCTACATCATACCGCCATAATAAGATTAATTTAACTAGGTATATTTCTTTATACTAAGCAGGTTAGCATGGAACCCAGTATCACCACAAATATAGGTATTTATCTAGCTTAAGTCCCTGCAAAGCTCTCATCAGTGACTCGCTAGAGCGTAATAACAAGATTTTAATCGTGTTATTTCGATTTCGCGATTAATAAGCTGGTATTCTGGTGTCATTACCAGTGACTGGACAATGCTCGCCAAGAAACGTTATCTACAATAAAGATTTGTTCTTAACTGATGATTTTAGCCACACCAGTGTCAGCACTCCTTGCCATAAGTTTATGGAATTTTAACGAAGCGATCAGGGAGCCCGGAGATTTGACACGTCTCGCGTAAATCAGCAATATTAATAAGCAAGGCCAATATTAATAAGCAAGGCCAATATTAAATAAGGTCAATATTAATAAGCAAGGTCAATATTAATAAGCAAGGCCAATATTAAGAAGCAGCAAGGTCAATATTAAATAAGGTAAATATTAATAAGCAAGGTCAATATTAATAAGCAAAGCTAATATTAATAAGCAAGAGCATATCCTGACATACTCAGAAAGAATTCATTCATAACCTATAAAAAAATCATTAAGAAATGTCAGTAAAATGCAAGAATGTCAAGAGGTGACCAACTAGTAAGCAATTTTTTGTCAGAGTAAGTATATACTCTCATTTGTCGTAATATATTAGTGCAAGAGAGTGTAAACCAATAATACACATGATATTAATGTAGTTTTATCTTGTTGCAGTTTCTGCACATGTTCCAGGATCTGAGGTTGTACTCTAGTACTGTTGTTCCAGTGAGCCAAGTACTGCTCCTGTGGTGACCCATCTACTAAACAACGCTTAAGTTCCATACTGGAACTTTTACAACTACAGATGCACGTGTGACTGCGCTGGTGTTACAGTCAACATAACCTTGAATGACATAATGACAGATACAATTACATAAGTACTGATACAACTGAACAAAAATCGCAGTACCGTGGCTGGAGCAATTTAAAGACAACAAACTGAAATCTGGATGATGTTTCGGCTCGTCTTGGACCCTTATCAATCTCTAGTAACTTTATGCAGGACGGCCGAAACGTCGTCTAGTTTCCACCTGCGTTTTGTGAGTCAGTTAGAACTGACACTGTCTAGTTGTTCTTACCAAGCCACTGAGTGGGTCATGATGTGGTCAAGACCCACGTCAGTTGGTTTTCCCTGACGACTAAATTAACAAAATACTCACGTCGCAGAACTCCACGGTGACCAGCTTGAAGAGTGACGCAGGCTTGACTTCCAGAGCCGCCGGCTTGCCTGATACCGTCTTGGACGGTCTCTGAAGTCTATTCAAAGCATTCTGCCCCATGATTCTCTCCGTGTACAAGTTCATTGTTACATTTCCTTCATTTGCACCACACACAGCTCCTTAAACGTTCTCACACAAAGTTGTACTGATAGCCGTCACGATACCACATCTTGCCAAAAACAAAGTACAGACCACTTTTCTAAGGCTATAGTGTAATTCTTATAACACATACTTTCGATCTTTGCAATATATTTTCTTCACTTCCTGATGAGGGACATAAGTGAGTGGAGTAAACTGGCGCTCAAGGTTAGGACACGCTGCACGACCAGGGTAAAAAAAAAAAAAAAGGTATGATGAGTATTTCCTCTTCTCTATCGTGCAAGTGTTCTATCGCTGCTTCACACACATGGAACTATAAGGTACTGTCTTACGGATGTTGCTAACGTCGCCACCAGCAGCTAGTATCGCTCGAGGAAGGGGTGAGACATAAATGACACTTGATACAGCATTTACTTCCGAGGAATTCCTATGACTTCAGGAGAGAAAAATAGAGGGAGTGACTTTTTTTTTTTTTGCAAAACTGAATACATCAGGAAATTTAATTCCTAGCAGGTGGAAAGACCTGCAACAACTCAAGGCGTTTACTGAAATACAATTAACGCTTTGGTGACAAATCAGTCACCATTGTCAGGATTAATTTCTGGTGCATGATATAACAATATATAAAATATACATTGATTGTACTTCAATAAATATCTTTAGGAATTGCAAATCTTTCGCACCTGTTATGAATATATCTCTTGGTGGTGGTGATGGGTTGCGATGGCAACGCCCTAACTTGTTTATTGACAATCTAAAAAAAAAAAATGCTCTACCTTCTTCCCAGTTATTCTTTTGACTCAATCATCATGGATATACATTTTGATTATTGTGCTTAACATTTAATAATTAACAGTTGCATCTAATACTTAGGGTAAAAAGCTGTACTCACTGCTCGCTAAGTAAACATAACGCTGATAACATCTTAAGATCTGACAGCTTGTATGTGTATCTCCCTCTCTCCCACCTCTTCCAACTTTATCCTCTCCCCTCTCTCCCTAATCCTTCCTTCCTCCACCGATCCCCCCTCTCCCTCTCCCCCTCACCAATGATCCTCCCACCCCCTCCCTCCCTTGTACAGTTCGTGAAGAATGTAATTTTTTTTCGCTTGCCACTGTTAAGCGACTTCCTCTGCCTCACCATTGTTTCCCAGTGGCACAAAGATCCTCATAGTACCAGCAGCACTTAATACATATTGTCCGCCCCCTCTTCTGCTTACTGGGAAAAAATAAAGAATTGTTTAAAAACGTCTCTTAAAATTATGTTGTGGCGGGGAGGATAGTGGATGAGGTGAAGGATAGTGAGCCGTAGCGGCTAGTTTACTGTGCACCCCATATCCATCCTATAGTGTAGAGGGTAGTGACTAGTTTCTCGGGCACCCCAGAACCATCCTGCGGGCAGTAGTGGGTAGTGTATTATGCACCCCACATCCACAGTGGGCAGTAGTGGGTAGTGTATTATGCACCCCACATCCACAGTGGGCAGTAGTGAGTAGTGTATTATGCACCCCACATCCACAGTGGGCAGTAGTGAGTAGTGTATTATGCACCCCACATCCACAGTGGGCAGTAGTGAACGTCCCTTATACATTCAGCAGATAAGAACGAATAGTTCATTGTATATCCCATACTTATCCTATGGAAGGTCCCGACTAATACATTGTACACCCTACTGTATATTCATCCACTGGACGGTAGCGGCTAGTTTTTTGTAGATATTTATACTATGGAGGATAGCGACTAACTTCATGTACATCCCATACCTAGGATATGGACGGAAGTGGCTAGTTTCTTGTGCACCCCATATCTATTCTGTGAATAGGAGTGGCTAGTTTATTGAACACCCTAAATAAATTCATTGGACAGTAGCGACTAGTTTATTGTATACTTCATATCCTTCGTGTGGACGGAAGCGGGTAGTTACTGGAGAAACTAGACCTTAAAAGTCTTCACAAGAATACGCTTGAATACAATAAAAATATTGGCATTAATATTATATACATAATCTGTTAAAAGTCAATTTAATACATTTATTTAGAATTTCTGTTATTATAAACATATAAATTTTACTATGAACCTTGACATATCATTTAGAATTATCCATATTTGATCTATCCTCCTCAGTAAGTGGACAGTCAAGAACATAGTGGTCAAGAAAGTGACTGCAATACTGGCAACATTTAGAGTGATCCTGGCTTGTGTATATGCCAACCATTACGTTTTATTTACTTCTCAGTTTAAACCTGGCTACTGCACCGTTACTCACGAAATCGTAATGACACGATTGCAAACAAAAACAAAAACTTGCATTTGTGGTCACAGTGGTGCCTATGTTAACCTTCCTTTGGTGTTTAAATATACCTAGTTGGATGAATCTTATTGTAGCCAGCTGGCCCAGTGGCTAACGCGTCGGTCTGGAGTTTTATGACTCTGACCGAGGGTTCTATCCCCACCCGTGGTGTTTTTTTTACTGCACCATTAGCCAGCCCACTTTACAAATTACTCCATACTTGTGCCTGCCTTTATTCATATCTTCTTTATTCGCAATTACTAGCAATTTTTTCGTTATCTGAATACGAAGTCCAGACACTGTATACTGAGGGACACTAACCGTTTCCTGGCCAGGCGGATATGTGCTCTTTGTAGTGGTCATTACCGTCATGGCAAGCAGGGAGGGAGCTGCGACTTTCACACGTTTGCATCGTCGATAAACCCACCTTTGGCATCGCCGCAGCCGCAGCTGGCTATGACTGCCGACGCAGCAGCGTCAGCTACTCCCTCCGTCCTCACTCTATTTGTATCCTAGTTGACTTTAAGGGGGTTGAGTTCTAGAAAAGTGGGTCATAATAAGCGTGTATGCACCTGGAGAAGAGAGGAGTGTAGAGGAGAAAGAGAGATTTTGGGAGATGTTAAGCGAATGTATAGGAACTTTTGAACCAAGTGAGAGAGTAATTGTGGTAGGGAACCTAAATGCTAAAGTAGGAGAAACATGTAGAGAGGGTGTGGTAGGTAAGTTTGGGGTGCCAGGTGTAAATGATAATGGAAGCCCTTTAATTGAACTTTGTATAGAAAGGGGTTTAGTTATAGGTAATACATATTTTAAGAAAAAGAGGATAAGTAAACAAGATAGGATGTAAGGCGTAAAAACAGTAGTTTGTTGGACTACGTATTGGTAGATAAAAGACTGTTGGGTGGACTTCAGGATGTACATGTTTACAGAGGGGCGACAGATATATCAGATCACTTTTTAGTTGTAGCTACAGTGAGAGTAAAAGGTAGATGGGATACAAGGAAAATAGAAACATATAGCTGAACAGTATTTAGATAAGGGTAAAGAGGTTTTTGTGGCATTTATAGATTTGGAAAAGGCGTATGATAGGGTGGATAGGGGGGCAATGTGGCAGATGTTGCAGGTGTATGGACTAGGCGGTAGGTTACTGAAAGCAGTGAAGAGTTTATACGAGGATAGTGATGCTCAGGTTAGAGTATGTAGGAGAGAGGGAGATTATTTCCCAGTAAAAGTAGGCCTTAGACAAGGATGTGTGATGTCACCATGGCTGTTCAATATATTTATAGATGGGGTTGTAAGAGAAGTGAATGCGCGGGTGTTGGCAAGAGGTGTGGGGTTAAAAGATAAAGAATCTAACACAAAGTGGGAGTTGTCACAGCTGCTTTTTGCTGATGACACTGTGCTTTTGGGAGATTCTGAAGAGAAGTTGCAGAGGTTGGTGGATGAGTTAGATAAAAGAACACATGTGCAATTAATTAGACATTTAATCGTTGCAACGTTTCGCTCCCCAGGAGCGGGTCTGCAGGCTTGACAAAGCTCCTGGAGAGAGAATCGTTGCAACAATAATATGTCATCAGTTGCACTAGTGTCCTTTTATCTAACCTCTAATGCCCACTTGTTATCAAAAGATTTCGAAGATATTTCCAATTTCATGTAAAATTATCTAAACGTTTGTAAATTCAACTGGTATAGTATATAACACACGTAGATTAATAACTCTTGATTATTTTGTAAAATGAAAAGTAATCAAAATTCAAATTTACATTTACAAAAAGATGGATTCGCTAAAAAATTGTTTTTATGGAAGAAGAGAATAAAAACACATCGTGCACCGGAAACTACAACACTTCTTAAAATTACAACAAAACTTTAGACATTAGTCAACAATATTATGTC
The DNA here is from genome assembly GCA_009830355.1 of Cherax destructor. Lineage (NCBI taxonomy): Eukaryota > Metazoa > Arthropoda > Malacostraca > Decapoda > Parastacidae > Cherax > Cherax destructor. The sequence goes on along the minus strand of WNWK01005014.1, from coordinate 83,502 downwards.
AACCTTGTTTTGCTTTATTACTGCCAGGTGTATCTTAAGTTGTTTATACCACTGACAGGTATATCTTGAGCTGTTTATACCACTAGCAGGTGTATCTTAAGTTGTTTATACCACTGACAGGTATATCTTGAGCTGTTTATACCACTAGCAGGTGTATCTTGAGTAGTTTATACCACTAGCAGGTGTATCTTGAGTCGTTTATACCCCTAGGTGTATCTTGTTTATACCACTAGCAGGTGTATCTTGAGTTGTTTATAAAATTAGCAGGTATATCTTGAGTTGTTTATACCACTAGCAGGTATATCGTGAGTTGTTTATACCACTGACAGGTATATCTTGAGTTGTTTATACCACTAGCAGGTGTATCTTGAGTTGTTTATACCACTAGCAGGTGTATCTTGAGTTGTTTATACCACTAGCAGGTGTATCTTGAGTTGTTTATACCACTAACAGGTGTATCTTGAGTAGTTTATACCACTAGCAGGTATATCTTGAGCTGTTTATACCACTAGCAGGTGTATCTTGAGTTGTTTATAAAACTAGCAGGTATATCTTGAGTTGTTTATACCACTAGCAGGTATATCGTGAGTTGTTTATACCACTGACAGGTGTATCTTGAGTTGTTTATACCACTAGCAGGTGTATCTTGAGTTGTTTATACCACTAACAGGTGTATCTTGAGTTGTTTATACCACTAACAGGTGTATCTTGAGTTGTTTATACCACTAGCAGGTGTATCTTGAGTTGTTTATACCACTAGCAGGTGTATCTTGAGTTGTTTATACCACTAGCAGGTGTATCTTGAGTTGTTTATACCACTAGCAGGTGTATCTTGAGTTGTTTATACCACTAGCAGGTGTATCTTGAGTTGTTTATACCACTAACAGGTATATCTTGAGTTGTTTATACCACTAGCAGGTGTATCTTGAGTTGTTTATACCACTGACAGGTGTATCTTGAGTTGTTTATACCACTAGCAGGTGTATCTTGAGTTGTTTATACCACTAACAGGTGTATCTTGAGTTGTTTATACCACTAGCAGGTGTATCTTGAGTTGTTTATACCACTAACAGGTGTATCTTGAGTAGTTTATACCACTAGCAGGTATATCGTGAGTTGTTTATACCACTAGCAGGTGTATCTTGAGTTGTTTATACCACTAGCAGGTGTATCTTGAGTTGTTTATACCACTAGCAGGTATATCGTGAGTTGTTTATACCACTAGCAGGTATATCGTGAGTTGTTTATACCACTAGCAGGTGTATCTTGAGTTGTTTATACCACTAACAGGTGTATCTTGAGTAGTTTATACCACTAGCAGGTGTATCTTGAGTTGTTTATACCACTAGCAGGTGTATCTTGAGTTGTTTATACCACTAGCAGGTGTATCTTGAGTTGTTTATACCACTGACAGGTATATCTTGAGTTGCTTATACCACTAGCAGGTGTATCCTGAGTTGTTTATACCACTAGCAGGTGTATCTTGAGTTGTTTATACCACTGACAGGTATATCTTGAGTTGCTTATACCACTAGCAGGTGTATCTTGAGTTGTTTATACCACTAGCAGGTGTATCTTGAGTTGTTTATACCACTAGCAGGTATACCTGAAGTATACCTGGAGAGGGTTTCGGGGGTCAACGTCCCCGCGGCTCGGTCTGAGACCAGGCCTCGTGGTGGATCAGGGTCTGATCAACCAGGCTGTTACTGCTGGCTGCACGCAAACTGACGTACGAACCCCAGCCCGGCTGGTCAGGTACTGACTTTAGGTGCCTGTCCAGTGCCTTCTTGAAGACAGCCAGGGGCCTATTGGTAATCCCCCTTATGTATGCTGGGAGGCAGTTGAACAATCTTTGGCCCCGGACATTTATTGTCTTGTCTCTCAGTGTACTCGTGGCGCCCCTGCTTTTCATTGGGGAAATGTTGCATCTCCTGCCGAGTCTTTTGCTTTCATAGGGAGTGATTTTCTTGTGCAACTTTGGTACTAATCCCTCTAGGATTTTTCAAGTGTATATTATCATGTATCTCTCTCGCCTGCGTTCCAGGGAATACAAATCAAGGGACTTCAACCGTTCCTAGTAATTTAGGTGCCTTATCGCACTTGTGTGCCGAGAATGTTCTTTGTACACTCTTGAGTTGTTTATACTAACAGGTGTATTTTTAATTGTTTATACTACTAGCAGGTGTATCAGTTTATGCACTGACATTGCCTCGATGTTTATACCACTGACATGGTGCCTCGATGTTTATACCACTGACACGGTGTCTCGATGTTTATACCACTGACACGGTGTCTCGATGTTTATACCACTGACACGGTGTCTTGATGTTTATACCACAGACACGGTGTCTCACTGTTTATACTACTGACACGGTGTCTCGATGTTTATACCACTGACACAGTGTCTCGATGTTTATACCAATGGCAGGGATATCTCGTAATCTAATATTCTAGTGTCATATACCTTTGACGAGTTCCGAGAGTCATTCTATTCCCGGAGTCCAGCCTTGGGCCAGGTCAACCAGGCTTTTGCTGCTGGTGGCCAGCTGCCCCACATGTCCATCACAGCCTGGGTGATCTGGCACCTGGTGAAGATACTTGTCCAATTTCCTCTTGAAGACTTCTACACTTGTCCCAGTAGTCCTAGTTGTCTTCAGTCAAGATGTTGAAAAGTCTGGAGCCACGGTTGTTTACAGTATTCCCTTATTGTGCCCACTGCTTTTCATTGGGTTTATTTTGCAATTCCATATCTCTCGCTTCAGTATGTTGTTATGGCAGTGTACAGATTTTGGGATATGGTCCTCAAGTGCTTTCCAGGTATATATTATCATGTATCTCTTTCCTCCGCTCCAGTGAGTACATATTTAAGTTTTTAAGGAGTTCCTAGAAATTTAAATGCTTTATTGGCTCTATGTGGGCCGTAAACTATCTCTGTATTTGTTTCAGATCTGATATTTCTCCTGCCCTGAACGGGGCCGTAAACACTGAACAATATTCCAAATAAGGGAGCACGAGCGATTTGAAAAGTGTCACCACTAGCATTATTTCCCTTCTTTTGAAGGTTCTCATTACCCACCCCGTCAACCTCCTGGCTGTCGTGACCTTTTTCTTATGTGCTTTGAAAAAAAAAGTCAACTGACATAATTATTCCCAAGTTTTCATGTGTTTTTGTTCTATTTGAAGATCTTCTTGAGTTTTGTATACAGTGTTCCTTTTGAGTTCTTCATTCTTTCCCTATCTAAGCAGCTGGAACTTATCACCACTGAACATCATGTTGTTCTCCACTGCCCACTGGAAAATCTTGTTTATATCTTCCTGTAATTTTTCAGTGTCCTCTACCGAAGTGACTTTCATGCTTATTTTAGTGTCATCTGCAAATGATGATGCAAAATTGTGGCAGATGTTTTTATCTATGTTATGAGCATAAGTAACAGCAGATGTGCCAGGGGAACTGAGCTTTTTACCTCGCTGATGCTGGATTTTTCTCTGTTTACTACTACTTTTTTTTACTCTGTTAGGAACCCGAAAATCTATCTACCTACCTTCCCCGTAATGTCTATGGCCCATATTCTGTGTGTAGTCACCCGTGATCGCATCTGCAATACACATTTACAAAATCTGTGTGTATCATATCTGCGTTTTGGTTTGTCTTCTAATGCCTCCGTAATTCTGTCAAGGTGGTTCAGCAACTGTGACAAGCATGATCGTCCCATTCTAAAATTATGCTGGTATGGGTTATGCCAATTTTAATCTGACATCTCATTACTCTTTCGAAGATTTTTATGATTTGGGAAGTTAAGGCTACAGGCCTGTAATTTTTAGTGTTATACTACCTCCCATATGCAAAGGAGCTATGTCTACACTCCTTAAGGTCTCTGGTATTTCACCTAGATCTAGGCTCTTTCTCCAAAGAATAGTGAGGACACGTGATAGTGGTACTTTGCACTTTTTTACAAATAGGGCATTCCATGAATCTGGTCTAGGTGCTGAGTGAGTGGGCGTGTTTTCAATTTCTTTGTCAAATTCTATAGAATTAGTACAAGAGACAATACAATAAATGTCAGGGGCCCAAGACTGCTCAACTATCTCCCAGTATACATACGGGGGATTACCAATAGACCCCTGGATGTCTTCAAGAGGGAGCTGGAGAGGCACCTAAAGTCAGTACCTGACCAGCCGGCTGTGATTCGTAGGTCGGTTTGCGTGCAACTAACAGTAACAGCCTGGTTGATCAGGCCCTGATCCACCTCGAGGCCTGTTCATGGACCGGGCCGAGGGGGCGGTGACCCTGAAACACCCTCCATGTATAGCACAGGTACAACTATCAAATATCCTATTAAAAATATGGTCAAGGTTATGTCAGGTGACCTACTTTATCATGTGACCTATTTTATCACGTGACCTATTTTATCACGTGACCTATTTTATCACGTGACCTATTTTATCACGTGACCTATTTTATCACGTGACCTATTTTATCACGTGACCTATTTTATCACGTGACCTATTTTATCACGTGACCTATTTTATCACGTGACCTATTTTATCACGTGACCTATTTTATCACGTGACCTATTTTATCACGTGACCTATTTTATCACGTGACCTATTTTATCACGTGACCTATTTTATCATGTGACCTGTTTTATCACGTGACCTACTTTATCACGTGACCTACTTTATCATGTGACCTTTATCATGTGACCTACTTTATCATGTGACGTTTATCAAGTGACCTAATTTATCAGATGACCTACTTTATCACGTGACCTACTTTATCTGGTGATCTTCTATCATGTAACCTACCGTTTCATGTGACCTTTGTCAGGTGACCTACTGTATCATATAATTTAACAAATTATACCTAAAGTAAAATAACCTAACTAATTCAGACCAGCCAGAAAACTATCCTCATTTTACTATGCTAATTTTTGAGGTGGTACTCATTATTAAACTCAACACTAATTTGATATTTCATTATTTTCAAATTTTATTTTATTTATTTTTAGTTAGCAAATTTTAGGCTTGGGTACGCTACGATTTAAATAAAAACGTATATTTAACCACAGATAAGCAATATTAAAAAAAAAAAGGTCACACAACGTCTGGCAGCGAGGTTGGCGAGACAAGTGTCCTAAGTACTCGTACAGCCAACCCTTACATTAGCTACTACAACATCAGTATGTTTATTCTGTAAATGTGCTTATTTAGGTTCATATTATGAGAGTGAGCTATAGATTTATTCAGGCTTTTAATTGCATTCCTATGATATTCAAATTCATTGTTTACTTATCTCATATTATTTATAATGCTTATAGATCAAGGTTATTATATTCAACTTTTTTTTCGTTTAAAGCCGTGGCAATGTTCAGATATGACCATGAATCACTGGTGATGCGAGGACGGGTTGAGCCAGGACAAGGTTGTCATTCTAGTGTACACAAGTGTGTGCTACACCAGGTGCAAAAAAAAAAAAAAAAAAAACACAGCAAGAACTTAATACCATGTGATAAGCTGTCTAGTTTTTCCAAGACTCCAGACATGGCACTGACCCAAGTAGGAGTTTCTACATGTGATGCTGGGATATAATTAGCTGAGTCTGACTGGTTCCTAGATAGATGAGGCACCAGTTCAGTGTTTATCTCGCTCACCTTTCCCACTAAATTCAAGTAAAAATCTGAATTATCACTGGTATTTGCGTCAATTAAATACGTAATGATTTTAATCAATATATTGTTTACATTTAGCCATTATAATATATAATGCCAAACAAAATTTTATGACTCCGAATTTATAGTTACATTATTTTGCTACAATTACTCGCCTTTCCTCAATAATTAACTCAAATTTCACGAGTAAACTTAAGAGGCACCTAAGTTCATTTTTCCACTATAATCTACCTTGTCCATAATTACTATCGCATTTGCTTTGTTTGTTTCGTAAAGTGAACTCTAGGATCTTTACTTAATTCATACCAGGAGAGGGATTCAGGGGTCAACGCCCCCGCGGCTCGGTCTGAGGCCAGACCTCGTGGTAGATCAGGGTCTGATCAACCAGGCTGTTACTGCTGGCTGCACACGAACTGACGTACGAACCACAGCCCGGATGGTCAGGTACTGACTAGGTGCTGTCCAATGCCTTCTTGAAGACAGCCAGGTGTCTATTGGTAATCCCCCTTATGTATGCTGGGAGGCAGTTGAACAGTCTTGGGCCCCGGACACTTACTGTGTTTTGTCTCAGTGTACTCGTGGCGCCCCTGCTTTTCATTGGGGGAATGTTACATCGCCTGCCGAGTCATTTGCTTTCATAGGGAGTGATTTTCGTGTGCAAGTTTGGTACTAATCCCTCTAGGATTTTCCAAATGAATATTATCAAGTATCTTTCTCACCTACGTTCCAGGGACTACAAATCAAGGGCCTTCAATCGTTTCCAGTTATTTAGGTGCCTTATCGTACTTATGTGTCGTGAAAGTTCTTTGTACACTGCTTTGAAGGGGGCAGTTAGTGTGTTGTAGAGGTCTGAGTTTTGCTCAGACCTCTACAACACAATTGTCCTCAAAGATTTGTTAAGTTATACCATGAATTAAGGAAAGATCCTGGACTTCACCTTACGAAACAGACAAAGCAAATGCGATAGTAATTATGGACAAGGTAGATTATAGTGGAAAAATTAACTTGTTATTAGAAGACGGAGGAACTTACGTGCCTCTTAATATTCCAATTTTATTTTGCATTAAGACACTGCAGAGTGCTTCAGGTGAGAGAAGCTTTTCATTGCAACTTTAAATGCTTCACAAGTGACTGACGAACTCCACCCAACATTTCTTATATGTTATTATATGTACCTTCATAAGTCTGCAGACTCTACTTGTTAACATTACTACCGATTCCATTGCCTTTTCTACTGACTGTATATTAACTTTACTATTGACTACATTAACTCTACTACTACTACTAACTTTACTTGTGACTGTCTAATTATTATTATTATTATTATTATAAAAAAGAAACGCTAAACCTACAAGCCTAGTAACTGAGGCAATAAAGAGAGAGACAAGACTTCTTTTAATCTAATACAAACTTCATTCCAATGTAAATATTCAGCATTATTATTGCCAAACAACTTTAGCTTGACACAAATTAAGCAGCGGATCACTCAAGACATGATAACCAGTCCGCTTGTGCACTACCCACACTACCCTGCCCCGGCCCGCCCATACCCGCCCACACTACCACCCCGCCCAAATCACACAATGCTCGACTCTGCACCACCAGTACCACCCTCAACCATCTGTCCTGCTCTATATATAATACTTCAATGTTGTCGTCATAATCTCTTTCGAGAGAGAAGCTGTACAGTGTTATCGTGTTACCCCTCCCTGTCTTCCCCCTCTCCCCCCCTTCCCCCTATCCCCACACATACATAATCTATAAAGATGTAAGGAAGTATTTCTCTTGTTTCAGGATAGTTAAAAAATGGAATGATAGGGATGAGAGCCTAAGAGCACAGAAATCAGTGATACCGATGAAAGTAGTCGAGGATATGGGGCCAAGAGCTAAGTCTCAACACAGGTAAACATAACTCGGCGAGTTAAGTTTACGTGCAAACGTGATACCTACATACACATGCGCACTCGCAAGCACGCTCAGACTTACGCACGCATATGTACACACACACACAAGTTAATAAAGCTAAAGGAAGGAGATATACATCATAATTTACACCTGGACAATCCTAGAGGGACTGGTCTCTAATCTGTACACATGAATCACTCCCTACGAAAGTAAAAGACTTGGCAGGCGATGCAACATACCCCCAATGAAATGTAGGGGTGCCACTGGTACACTAAGAGAAAATACAATAAGTGTCCGGGGCCCAAGACTGTTCAACAGCCTCCCGCCAGCCATAAGCGGAATTACCAATAGACCCCTGGTTGTCTTCAAGAGGGAGCTGGATAGATACATAAAGTCAGTGCCGGATCAGCCGGGCTGTGGTTCGTACGTTGGACTACGTGCGGTCAGCAGTAACAACCTAGTTGATCAGGCCCTGATCCACCGGGATGCCTGATCATGGACCGGGCCGCTGGGGCGCTAATCCCCAGAATACCCTCCAGGTAGAGGAGCTCACCTGGAATGACCAGAAACTCTGTGAGTAGCCGAACAAAAAATTATGGGAAATATCTCGGTGGAATCAAGAACACTGCCACAGATTCAAAGACAGAGTGCACTGATGAGTACTGGAAACAATACACACAGCGGGAGGAGAGGTGAAGAAACCGTTTTTTGTGGGGGGGGGACAGCAAGGAGTAATTGTCTACAGTGCCACACAAAGAGATTTGGAACAAAGGATTGAGAAACAGACAAGAATAAAAGAGGAAATAACTACAGTTAATCACGGAATACTTGGCAATTATTGTCCGATTGTCCGGAGGAGGTGTCGGAATGGGACTGCGCCAAGTGCCACCCTTGTCTTGTTACCGGTGTTTGTAAATGACATTATAAATCGATTCAGAGGTGTTCCTGTTCGCAGATGACGCGAGCCTCATGACAGACTACAGACAGGAGTAGACCAGGAAAGACTACAAGTGGATCTGGAGAAGGTTCTCTGACTGCAATAACCAATACTTTAACACAATAAGAAGGAAAGGAACTTGTGCCACCACACGAGTACACATGATAGTAGAACAAGCATCGCCCCTCCCACTTTCAGATACGGCCGTCAGATGACACACAACACTGAATGGAGGAAGACTGCAACATACCTACTGGCCCTTACTAGGCATGTCCTTCTCGGATTCAACCCCTTTCATTCTCATATTTGTTCAAAAAATTCTATAGCAAATCAAGATCTCTCAATCACTTATACTCGGGTGTTATTTTGTCTATGTAAGTTCATGTGTTTTTATCCATATATACATTTAGAGTAACCAAGGTCCCATGACGAAAACGCTTCGAATAAAATATTCTTACGTTTCCAATTTGTCTTTTTTAACAAGCTTCAGAACTGGTCTGACAAGTGGATATTAGAATTTAACCCCAGCAAATGCAAAGTTATGAAAATCGGGGAGAGGTAAAGACGATCGGATACAGAGTACAGGCTTGGGTAACAGACTGTAAAATTAAAAAAAAAAGTAAGAACGTTAGATGAGACCCAAGCATCTCGCCTGAGCCAACACATCAACCTAATAACAAATGCAGCAAAACCGAGACTGACAAATTTAAGAGCAGCTTTCAGAAACCTCAACAAGAAGGCATTCACGATCCTATAAATATTACATGTCAGGTTCATCTTGGAGTATGTATGCAGCGCCAATATGGATTCTGCATCTGATAAAGCGTCCTCTTGTGTGTTGATCTTCCTCTTCCAGCCAGCGATTTCATCGACCTTGTTGAACTATGTGTGGGCTTTACATGTTTCTCTTTCGAAAACCAACTCTTTCAGCAAACTTTTGGACTACCCATGGGATCGCCACTTAGTGCCGTCCTTGCGAACCTATATATGGAACATTTGGAAGCCGAGCGATTTTCCACTATTATTCCCTCTTCTGTCACCTGGCTTCGTTATGTTGACGACATTCTCATCATAACTCCCAGACGCTTCAACGTTCAAGCTCTCCAACACGAACTCAACCAGGTTGAGCCATCAATCCAGTTTACACTAGAAGAAGAAGTCGACAACACTCTTCCTTTCCTTGATGTTCTTCTCTGCAAAGCTGACCATGAACTTCGTTTTAAAGTCTATCGAAAACCTACCAATCAACACGATCTTCTCCACTTCTACTCTCACCACGACACCAAAATTAAACGTGGTGTAATTATAGGCTTTTTCCTGCGCGCACTCAGAATCTGCAGCAGTGAGTTCCTTGAAGAAGAATGCTCCCTCATTGAACAAGTTTTTTCCAAACTTCACTATCCTCGTCACTTCATTAGAGACTGCAGACGACGGGCATTAAACATCTTCAACACACCCAGAGAAGACACTGCTGAGAAGAGATACATAGTCCTTCCCACCAACTCCATTTCCAAACAAGTTTCCAACATTTTTTCTAAGACCTCATTCCGAATATCCACCTCCACATCCACCACCATCAAGGACATTACCAGTAACAGACAGGAAAAGCTTCAATCCACGGCAGGGGTATACACAATCCCTTGTAATGGCTGCAGCAAATTATACGTTGGCGAAACATCCAGAGACCTACAAACACGCATTTCAGAACACCAGTACGCAGGCAGATCTGACGACTCAAGAAATGCCTGTGTTCAACACCGAAATTTACACAACCATTTAATCAACTACAGTAACGCAAGACTCATCGCCAGAGAAGACAACACGCAATACCGAAGAATCCTAGAATCGTCACTCATCTGTATATCCAACAACTTCAACCAGAACAACGGCTTCTACAACATAGCTGAACCTATTGCCAAGAAACTTCTTCAACGCTATCCCACCTAGAACTCAAGAATGGTACACTGCAGGTCCTTTAAGTCACACAATGTTTTTAACTATCACACTACTTTTAAGACTGTCACATGCAGCTTTCTCCACCTGACCCAGCATTCTCCACCTGACTGTACCCTATATATATATCCATGTTGCTCATTTTCCAGGTAGATCTGTCTGTGACTCGATAAAGCCCACTGCGTGGGCGAAACGTTGTCAATAAAGGATCACATTATACTGCTTATGTGTTTATTTTTCCATCTGATAAAGCATGTAAAGCAGCTGGAAAAAAAAGTGCAAAGGTTTACTACGAGGACAGTCCCAGAGCTCAGGAGTGTCAGCTTTGAGGGAAAGTTAGAGGAGCTAAACCTGACGACATTAGACAACAGAAGGACCAGAGGTGACATGATTATGACGTACAAAATACCGAGAGGAATCGACAGGGTGGATAGGGCGAGTATGTCTGAGAAGCGGGTCTCAGGTACGCGAGGGTGTAGCTGGACGTAAAAACACGAATTACAGGGATGTCAGGTAATACGTTTTTAGCCTTAGAGTGTTCAGAAAGTAAAGCGACCTAGACATTGAAGTAGTAGAGGCCATTCATAGTTTAAAGAACAAGTATGAAAGGGCTCACGCAGCCTGTAGTGGTCAACAGAGAGGCAGGGCCAGGAGCTCTGAATCGACCCCTGCAACCACAGTAAGGTGAGTACACACATACACACACGCACAGGCACACAAACTGGTAACACACAAAAAAAGGCAGAGTGTCTAATCGACAAGTGCCTTTGACAAGCTGGTAACACACGCACACGCGCGCGCGCGCACACACACATACACAGGAGCTGAGTCTCGACATCTGCAACCACAATTAGGTGAGTACACACACACACACAAACATACACACACACACACGCACGCACGCACGCACACACACACACACAAACACAGGCGATGTGCTCGGTATGATGCTCACCCCAGGATCCTTTTCCTTAAGTGAGTTTTACAGAATCTGATCGTCTGCGTCTTCTTTGTCCTTCCCCAAACTTCATAACTTTGCAATTGCTGGGATTAAACTCCAAGAGCCATTTGTCGGACCAGCTTCCAGCCTGTCCAGATCTCCTCGTAGGCTTACCTTATCTCCTCACGGAACACCACGACATCCTCACCCACTTGTATTCTCCTGATTAGCTTCACATCGTCTGGGAACAGGGACACCTCTGAATCTATCTCTTCTGTCATGTCATTCACATATACTAGAAACAGCACCGGACCTAGGACTGACCCTTGTGTGTGTGTGTGTGTGTGTGTGTGTGTGTGTGTGTGTGTGTGTGTGTGTGTGTGTGTGTACTCACCTAATTCACCTAATTGTGGTTGCAGGGGTCGAGTCATAGCTCCTGGCCCCGCCTCTTCACTGGTTACTAGGTCCACTCTCTCCTTGCTCCATGAGCTTAATCATTTCTCTTTTAAAGCTATGAATGGATCCTGCCTCCACTACATCACTCTCCAGACTATTCCACTTCCTGACAACTCTATGACTGAAGAAATACTTCCTAACATCTCTGTGATTCATCTGAGATTTTGCTTCCAATTGTGACCCCTTGTTGCTGTGTCCCATCTTTGAAACATCCTGTCCCTACCCACATTGTGAATTCCTCTCAGTATTCGTTATCATATCATCCCTATCCCTCCTGTCATCCAGTGTCGTCAGGTCAATTTCCCTTAACCTCTCCTTGTATGACATGCCCCATAGCTCCGGGATTAGTCTTCTTGCAAACCTCTCCACTTTCTCTAATTTCTTGATGTGGTTGACCAGGTGTGGGTTCCAAACTGGTGCTGCATACTCCAATATGGGCCTGATATACACGGTGTACGGAGTCTTGAACGATTCCTTACTGAGGTGCCGGAACGCTGTTATTAGGTTTGTCAGGCGCCCATATGCTGCAGCAGTTATTTGGTTGATGTGCTCCTCAGGAGGTATGCTCGGTATTATACTCACACCAAGATCTTTTTCCTTGAGTGAGGTTTGCAGTCTTTGGCCCCCTAGCCTGTGCTCAGTCCGCGATCTCTTAGCTCTTCCCTAATCTTCATGACTTTGCATATGGTGGAGTTAAACTCTAGGAGCCAGTTGCTGGACCAGCCTTGCGGCCTGTCCAGATCCCCTTTGTAGTCCTGCCTGATTCTCATCCGACTGAATTCTCCTCATTAGCTTCACATCGTCTGCAAACAGGGACACTTATGAGTCTATCCCTTCCGTCATGTCATTCACATATACCAGAAACAGCACAGGTCCTAGGACTAACCCCTGTGGAACCCCACGCGTCACAGGAGCCCACTCTGACATCTCGTCACGTACCATGATTCATTGTTGCCTTCCAGTCAGGTATTCTCCGACCCACTGCAGTGCCTTTCATGTTATACCTGCCTGATCCTCTAGCTTTTGCACTAATCTCTTGTGTGGAACAGTGTCGAAAGTCCAAGAAAATGCAATATACCCCCTCTCTCTCTCTTGTCTTACTTTCGTCACCTTGTCGTAAAACTCCAGTAGGTTTGTGACACAGGATTTCCCTTCCCTGAAACAGTGCTGGTTGTCGTGTATAAGTTCATTCCTTTCTAGGTGCTCCACCACTCTTCTGATAATCTCCATGACTGCGCATAATATGCATGTCAGTGACACTGGTCTGTAATTTAATGCTGCGTGTTTGTCTCCTTTCTTAAAAATTGGGACTTTTGAACTACATTTGCTATCTTCCACACCTCAAGTAGTCACCCTGTTTCGATAGATGTGTTGAAGATTGTTGTTAGTTGCACACACAGCGCCTCTGCTCCCTCTCTCAGGACCCACGGAGAGATGTCCGGTCTCACCGCCTTTGAGGTATGTAGTTCACTTAGCAACCTCTTCACCTCCTCGGTTGCGTGTAATGTGTCCAGCACTTGTTGGTGTACCCCACCATTCCGGCTTCAAGGAGTCCTCTCTGTCTCCATTGAAAATGCTTCCTTAAATCTCATATTGAGCTCCTCACATACTTCTCGGTCGTTTCTTGTGATCTTCCCTTCTTCCTTCCTCAGCCTGATTACCTGGTCCTTGACTGTTGCTTTCCTCCTGATGTGGCTGTTCAAGAGCTTCGGGTCAGACTTGACTTTCGATGCTATGTCATTCTCATGTGTGTGTGTGTGTGTGTGTGTGTGTGTGTGTGTGTTGTATATATAGAAACGGAACCAATAAGCTTCAGCGATAAGATAGGAATTGACTCTTGTCCTAGCTCACCTGAGGGAGAGTTTAGTGTGGCTCAACTTACCTCTGCTTCTTCTTCTTCAGTGCCTCATACTCCCTTCCTAACTTCTAACGCACACACATACACACCACACAACAGGACAAGTGTCTACCGACAAGTGTCTTTGACAACTAGTAACTACAACAACAACAACTACTACTACTCACACAAAACAGGCCAAGTGTCTATCGAAAAGTGCCCTTGACAACTAGTAACTACTACTACTACTACTACACACAACGTACCGGGTTGCGATATGTTACCACTACAACAATGAGCATACAAAATTATTATTACAAACTACATGTGAGTGATGGTATCACAGGTATAATTTAAAGTGCGGGAGAGATGCTGAAGTCGTTATGTCATGTTGAATGAATTATGGAAGATACGTTGAATAAGAGTGTGGATGAACATGGAGGGTGTGGTAGGAAGGTTTGGAAGGAAGATGTGTAAGAGGTATTACGATGTAGGGGCTTTAGCCTTCAGCAAGCAAGTGTTTTAGTGTGAGTAAGCTGGAAGTGTGAGCTTAGAACTAATTATGAACGGACTCAGGGGAAGCACACTTCGTGTACTTTGATAGTGGGAGCGGGAGCTGAAAGGGAAGGAAGCGTCCAATACAAAGTCAGAATCGACAACAATGACGAGAGTTGTACACGCAGAGTAGAAAATTACCCAATTCCGGTGACCTTAAACTGCGAGTGAGACCTCAAACCTGGAAACACAAAATTACAAACGGACGCCGTAACTTCAGTGACAATGACAACAACGGTTCCCAACTTGCAATGTTCACTAGGTCAGCTAGTGCAGCTGCCTTGCTGTCCAGGTGTGAAGATCATAACTGTCTTAAACACACACACACACACACACACACACACACACACAAGGTGGTAATTGCAGTGATGTATAACCCACCACAGAAAGAGCAGGAGGAAAAGGCAAGAGTATGAGAGTAACAGGGCGATGGTTGACACACTGGCTGAAGTGGCCAGAAGGGCTCATGCGAGAAGGGCAAAGCTGCTGATTGTGGGTGACTTCAACCATAAGGACTGAGAGAACCTGGAGCCACATGGTTTCCCAGAAACGTGGAGGGCTAAGATGATGGAGGTGGTACTGGAAAACCTCATGTACCAACACCTAAGGGACACTACTAGAGAGAGAGAGAGGAGAGAATGAATCAGCAAGACTGGACCTAGTATTCACCTTGGGTAGTGCAGATATTGAGGACATCACATATGAAAGACCCCTCGGGGCCAGTGACCATGTGGCTCTGGGCTTTGATTACATAGAGTTACAAGTGGACAGGGAAGCAGGAAGGGCAGAACGAATGAAGCCAAACTACAAGAGAGGGGACTAAACAGGCATGAAGAATTTCCTGCACGGGTTCAGTGGGACAGAGAACTGGCAGGGAAGTCAGTAAATGAGATGATGGAATATGTGAGGAGAGGTTTGTACCCAAGGGTAACAGAAAAAAACGAGAAAGCCAGGATCAGTTGGTTCAACCAAAGGTGTAGAGAGGCAATAACAAAGTGCGCTAGAGAATGGAAGAAGTATAGAAGGCAAAGAACCCAGGAGAATAAGGAGAGCAGTCAAAGAGCCAGAAATTAATATGCACAGGTAAGAAGGGAGGCCCAACGACAATACGAAAATGACATAGCATCGAAAGCCAAATCTGACCCGAAGCTGTTGTACAGCCACATCAGGAGGAAAAACAACAGTCAAGGACCAGGTAATCAGGCTGAGGAAAGGAGGGAAGATCACAAGAAATGACCGCGAAGTATGTAAGGATGAGCGCTCAACATAAGATTCAAAGAAGTGTTCACTGAGGAGACAGAAGGGACTCCAGAGAGACGGAGAGGTGGGGTACACCATCAAGTGTTGGACACAATACATGAAACCGAGGAAGAAGTGAAGAAGCTGCTAAGCGAGCTAGATACCTCAAAGGCGATGGAGCCGGATAACATCTCTCCATGGGTCCTGAGAGAGGGAACAGAGGTACTATGTGTACCACTAACAACAATCTTCAACACATTTACCGAAACAGGGCGACTACCTGGGGTATGGAAGACAGTAAATGTAGTCCCAGTTTTTCTTTTAAAGGAGAAAGACACGAAGCATTAAACTACAGACCAGTGTCACTGACATGTATAGTATGCAAAGTCATGGAGAAGATTATCAGAAGAGTGGTGGAGCACCTAGAAACGAATGAGCTTATCAACGACAACCAGCACAGTTTCAGGGACGGGAAATCCTGTGTCACAAACCTACTGGAGTTCTATGACAGGGTGACAGCAGTAAGAGAAGAGAGAAAGAGTGGTGGGTAGATTGCGTTTTCTTGGACTGTAAGAAGGCGTTTGACAGTTCCACACAAGAGATTACTGGAAAAGCTAGAGGACCAGACATGGATAACAGGGAAGGCACTGCAATGGATCAGGGAATACCTGTTGAGAAGACTACAGCGAGTCATGGTACGTGACGAGGTTTCAGAGTGGGCATCTATGACGAGCGGGGTTCCACAGGGGTCAGTCCTAGGACCGGTGCTGTTTCTGATATATGTGAACATGATGTAAAGAATAGACTCAGAAGTGTTCCTGTTTGCAGATGTGAAGTTGGTGAGAAAAATTCAATCGGACTAGGACCAGCAAGAACTAAAAAGGGATCTGGACAGGCGACAGGCCTGGTCCAGAAACTGGCCCTTGGAGTTCAACCCCAGCAAGTACAAAGTCATGAAGATTGGGGAAGGGCAAAGAAGACCACAGACGGAGTACAGTCTAGGGGCCAGAGACTGCAAACCTCACTCAAGGAAAAGAATCTTGGGGTGAGTATAAAACCGGGCACATCTCCTGAGGCGCACATCAACCAAATAACTGTTGCAGCATACGGCGCCTAGCAAACTTAAGAATAGCATTCCGACATGTCAATAAGAAATCGTTAAGGACCCTGTCCGCCTATATTGGAGTATGCAGCACCAGTTTGGAACCCACACCCAGTTGGAAGATGAAGACTCGGATTAATCATTGGGATGTTAGGAAGTATTAATCACAGAGTTGTCAGGAAGTGGAATAGTCTGGGAAGTGGTGTAGTGGAGGCAGGATCTATACACAGCTTTAAGAAGAGGTATGATACAGCCCATGGAGCAGGAAGAGTGACCTAGAAGCTGCCAGTGAAGCGGGGCCAGGAGCTGTGAATCGACCCCTGCAACCACAACTAGGTAAGTACAAGTAGGCGAGTACACACACCACGCATACAAAACAGCCTGAGAAAGTTGAGAGGTTTACCACAAGTGTGGCTTCAAAAACTATGAGCCCTGGGTTTGCATCGCTAGAAGACACGAGGACAAGAGGAGATATATGTATATTTAATCACAATTTATAAAATACTCAAGAGACCTCGGAAACCTTTATAGCAACAGATTATTCGATATCTGAGGTAAGGGAACGAGAGGAAACAAATGGAGTCTAGAAATTTTAATGAGCCAAAGGGACATTAGAATGAATTCCTTCAGTGTGAGAGCAGTGAACACATATAATGTATAACGAAAGAATGTGGTGGAAGCCAAGCCAATACGTGAATTCACAAACAGATATAATAAGTTCAAAACAGCTTGAAAACACTACAGCCTATCCGAGTACAAAGAAAATTAGATAAATATACATAGAGGAAAAATATATGACACAAACACCAGATAAAGGACAAATATTTCCAAACAACACATTGTAATTGGTAGGTAAATGGTTCAGAGAACCGACAAGTTGATAAATTACACATGTGCAACACTGTGGTAGCTTTACTGAGGAAACGTTTCGCCACACAGTGGCATCATCAGTCCAATACAAAGGAGATGGTGAAGAGCAGAATTAGTTTGAGGTAATCAGCCCCTCCAAGTAATCAGACTCGAAGCTGAGGGACTGATTACCTTAAACTCCTTCTGATCTTCACCATTCTCCTTTGTATTGGACTGATGAAGCCACTGTGTGGCGAAACGTTTCCCCAATAAAGATACCAAAGTATTTCACTTGTACCTAACTTTTCACGTTATAATTTCCTCTCCTACAAGAGAAATATGAGAATGTATGAAAACACAGCGAAAGGAATGAAGAACAGAAGAAAGTAGAGAGAAAAGGAAAGGGAAGGAAAAGAGGAAATATAGGATAAGGAAGAGAGATGAGAAATGAGTCATGGGGAAAAATAAGAGAAAGTGACGAATGAAAGGACACAGGGAGGGAGGGAGGTGGAATGGGAGGTAGGGAGAAGCAGTAATGAAAAAGGGAAGGCCTGAAATCTGCCGGGATAAAATGACAGCTTGTAGCATGTAGTAGTCTTAAATATAGAAAACCTGTGTGTGTTTGTGTGCGTAGGTGTGTGTATTCACCTAGTTGTGGTTGCGTGGGTCGATTCACAGCTCCTGGCTCCGCCTCTTCACTGGCCACTACTAGGTCACTCTTCCTGCTCCACGAGCTTTATCATACCTATTGTATGGATCTTGCCTCCACTACATCACTTCCCAGACTATTCCACTTCCTGAAAACTCTGTGACTTAAAAATTACTTCCTAACATCCCTGTGATTCATCTGAGTCTTCAACTTCCAACTGTGACCCCTTGTTGCTGTGTCCCATCTCTGAAACATCCTGTCTCTGTCCACCTTGTCGATTCCTCTCAGCATTTTATGTCGTGTGTGTGTGTGTTTACTCACCTAGTTGTGGTTGCAGGGGTCGAGTCATAGCTCCTGGCCCCGCCTCTTCACTGGCCGCTACTGGGTCACTCTCCCTGTGCCATGAGCTTTATCATACCTCTTCTTAAAGCTATGAATGGATCCTGCCTCCACTACATCGCTTCACAAACTATTCCACTTCCTGACCACTCTGTGACTCCTAACTTCCCTGTGATTCATCTGAGTCTTCAACTTCCAACTGTGTCCTGTTGTTGCTTTGTCCCATCTCTGGAACATTCTGTCTCTGTCCACCTTGTCCATTCCTCTCAGTATTTTACATGTCGTTATCATGTCCCCCCTATCTCTCCTGGCCTCCATGGTCGTCAGGTCGATTTCCCTTAACCTCTCCTCGTAGGGCATACCCCTTAGCTCCGAGACTAGTCTTGTTGCAAACCTTTGCACTTTCTCTATCTTCTTTACGTGCTTGGCTAGGTGTGGGTTTCAAACTGGTGCTGCATACTCCAGTATGGGCCTAACGTACACAGTGTATAGGGTCCTGAACGATTCTTTATTAAGATGTCGGAATGCTGTTCTTAGGTTTGCTAGGCGCCCGTATGCTGCAGCAGTTATTTGGTTGATGTGCGCTTCAGGAGATGTGCCTGGTGTTATACTCAGCCCAAGATCTTTTTCCTTGATTGAGGTTTGTAGTCTCTGGCCCCTAGACTGTACTCCGTCTGCGGTCTTCTTTGCCCTTCCCCAATCTTCATGACTTTGCACTTGGTGGGGTTGAACTCCAGGAGCCAATTGCTGGACCAGGCTTGCAGCCTGTTCAGATCCCTTTGTGGTTCTGCCTGATCCTCGTCCGATTGAATTCTTCTCATCAACTTCACATCATCTGTAAACAGGGACACTTCGGAGTCTATTCCTTCCGTCATGTCGTTCACAAATACCAGAAACAGCACCAGTCCTAGGACTGACCCCTGTGTAACCCCACTCGTCACCGGCACCCACTCTGACACCTCGCCACGTACCATGACTCGCTGCTGTCTTCCTGACAGGTATTCCCTGATCCATTGTAGTGCCTTCCCTGTTACCCCTGCCTGGTCCTCCAGCTTCTGCACTAATCTCTTGTGTGGAACTGTGTCAAACGCCTTCTTACAGTCCAAGAATATGCAATCTACCCACCCCTCTCTCTCTCTTGTCTTACTGCTGTCACCCTGTCGTAGAACTCCAGTAGGTTTGTGACACAGGATTTCCCGTCCCTGAAACCGTGTTGGTAATCGTTGAT
Source organism: Cherax destructor (assembly GCA_009830355.1). Taxonomy (NCBI): domain Eukaryota; kingdom Metazoa; phylum Arthropoda; class Malacostraca; order Decapoda; family Parastacidae; genus Cherax; species Cherax destructor. Next base: position 63,844 of record WNWK01005014.1, on the reverse strand, counting down.
AAGCTCATTCCTTTCTAGGTGCTCCACCACTCTTCTCCTGATTATCTTTTCCATGACCTTGCATACTATACATGTCAGTGACACTGGTCTGTAGTTTAGTGCTACGTTCCTGTCTCTTTTTTTAAAAATTAGAACTACATTTGCTGTCTTCCATACCTTAGGTAGTCGCTCTGTTTCGATAGATGTGTTGAAGATTGTTGTTAAGGGTACACATAGCTCCTCTGCTCCCTCTCTCAGGACCCATGGAGAGATGTTATCCGGCCCCATCGCCTTTGAGGTATCTAGCTCGCTTAGTAGCCTCTTCACTTCCTCCTCAGTTGTGTGTATTGTGTCCAGCACCTGATGGTGTACCCTACATCTCCTCCTTTCTGGAGGCCCCTCTATCTCCTCTGTGAACACCTCTTTGAATCTCAGGTTGAGCTCCTCACACACTTCGCGGTCATTTCTTGTGACCTCCCCTCCTTCCTTTCTCAGCCTGATCACCTGGTCCTTGACTGTTGTTCTCCTCCTGGCTGGAACCAGTGTAGAAGCCTTCAAGAGGAAAATGGACAAATATCTTCACCAGGTGCCAGATCAACCAGGCTGTGATGGATATGTGGGGCAGCGGGCCTCCAGCAGCAACAGCCTGGTTGACCAGGCAAGTACCAGACGAGCCTGGCCCATGGCCGGGCTCAGAGAGTAGATACTCTCGAAACTCTTCAAAGGTATATCAAAGGTATCCTGATGTGGCTGTACAACAGCTTCGGGTCAGATTTGGCTTTCACTGCTGTCATTCTCGTACTGTCTTTGGGCCTCCCTTCTTACCTGTGTGTGTGTGTGTGTACTCACCTAATTGTGGTTGCAGGGGCCGAGACTCAGCTCCTGGCCCCGCCTCTTCGCTGTCTGCTACTGGGTCTCTGCTCTCCCTGCTCCATGAGCTTTATCATACCTTGTCTTAAAACTATGTATGGTTCCTGCCCCCACTATATCTTTCTCTAGACTATTCCACTTCCTGACTACTCTGTGGCTGAAGAAATGCTTCCTAACATCCCTTTGACTCATCTGAGTCTTCAGCTTCCAGTTGTGTCCCCTTGTTTCTGTGTTCCCTCTCTGGAACATCCTGTCACTGTCTACCTTGTCAATTCCCCGCAGTATTTTGTATGTCGTTATCATGTCTCCTCTGACCCTTCTTTCCTCCAGTGTTGTTAGTCCTATTTCCCTCAACCTTTGTTCATAAGACAGACCCCTGAGTTGTGGAACTAACCTTGTCGCAAACCTTTGCACTTTCTCTAGTTTCTTTACGTGCTTGACCAGGTGTGGGTTCCAGACTGGTGCTGCATATTCTAGTATGGGCCTGACGTACACGGTATACAGTGTCTTGAACGATTCCTTGTTAAGGTAACGGAACGCTAATCTTAGGTTTGCCAGTCGCCCATATGCTGCCGCAGTTATCTGGTTGATGTGTGCCTCCGGAGACGTGCTTGGCGTTATACTCACTCCAAGGTCTTTCTCCTTTGCCGAGGTTTGTAGCCTTTGTCCGCCTAGCTTGTACTCTGTCAGCGGTCTTCTTTGCCCTTCTCCGATCCTCATGACTTTGCATTTGGAGGGATTGAATTCGAGAAGCCAATTGCTAGACCAGATGTCGAGCTTGTCCAGGTCTGTTTGCAGCCCTGCCTGGTCCTCTTCCGATGTAATTCTCCTTATCTTGTGTGTAGGTGTGTGTGTGTGTGTGTGTGTAGGGGTGTGTGTGTGTGTGTAGGGGTGTGTGTGTGTCTGTAAGGGTGTGTGTGTGTGTGTCTATAGGGGTGTGTGTGTGTACTCACCTAGTTGTGGTTGCAGGGGTCGATTCACAGCTCCTGGCCCCGCCTCTTCACTGGCCGCTACTGGGTCACTCTCCCTGCACCATGAGCTTTATCATACCTCTGTGTGTAGGTGTGTGTGTGTGTGTATGTGTGTGTGTGTGTGTGTGTGTGTGCGCGCGCGCGAGAGAGAGAGAAAGAGTGGGAGAATGTGGAGGGGAAAAGTGGTCGGAAAATATTACATAGAGACAAAACAAAGAGAAGTCATGCACCTTGCAATCAAAGCTTACACCACCACAAAACAAGGAAAAAGCTCCACCATCCCTATTTTTAGTTGACTCTCCTCACTCCACTACTGTAACACTACACCACTGTTACCTCCACTACTGTAACACTACACCACTGTTACCTCCACTACTGTAACACTACTCCACTGTTACCTCCACTACTGTAACACTACACCACTGTTACCTCCACTACTGTAACACTATACCACTGTTACCTCCACTACTGTAACACTACACCACTGTTACCTCCACTACTGTAACACTACACCACTGTTACCTCCACTACTGTAACACTATACCACTGTTACCTCCACTACTGTAACACTATACCACTGTTACCTCCACTACTGTAACACTACACCACTGTTACCTCCACTACTGTAACACTACACCACTGTTACCTCCACTACTGTAACACTACACCACTGTTACCTCCACTACTGTAACACTACACCACTGTTACCTCCACTACTGTAACACTATACCACTGTTACCTCCACTACTGTAACACTATACCCCTGTTACCTCCACTACTGTAACACTATACCACTGTTACCTCCACTACTGTAACACTATACCATCGTTACCTCCACTACTGTAACACTACACCACTGTTACCTCCACTACTGTAACACTATACCACTGTTACCTCCACTACTGTAACACTATACCACTGTTACCTCCACTATTGTAACACTATACCACTGTTACCTCCACTACTTTAACACTATACCACTGTTACCTCCACTACTGTAAAACTATACCACTTATCTCCACTACTGTAACAATACACAACTCTTACCTCCACTACTGTAACACTACACAAAACTGTTATCTCCACTACTGTAACACTACACAAGTGTTACCTCCACTACTGTAACACTATACCACTGTTACCTCCACTACTGTAACACTATGCCAATGTTACCTCCACTACTGTAACACTATACCACTGTTATCTCCACTACTGTAACACTACACCACTGTTACCTCCACTACTGTAACACTACACCACTGTTACCTCCACTACTGTAACACTACACCACTGTTATCTCCACTACTGTAACACTACACCACTGTTACGTCCACTACTGTAACACTACACCACTGTTATCTCCACTACTGTAACACTACACAACTGTTACCTTCACTACTGTAACAATACACCACTGTTATCTCCACTACTGTAACACTACACCACTGTTACCTCCACTACTGTAACACTACACCACTGTTACCTCCACTACTGTAACACTACACCACTGTTATCTCCACTACTGTAACACTACACAACTGTTACCTTCACTACTGTAACAATACACCACTGTTATCTCCACTACTGTAACACTACACAACTGTTACCTTCACTACTGTAACAATACACCACTGTTATCTCCACTACTGTAACACTACACAACTGTTATCTCCACTACTGTAACACTACATCACTGTTACCTTCACTACTGTAACACTACACCACTGTTACCTCCACTACTGTAACACTACACCACTGTTACCTCCACTACTGTAACACTACACCACTGTTATCTCCACTACTGTAACACTACACAACTGTTACCTTCACTACTGTAACAATACACCACTGTCATCTCCACTACTGTAACACTACACAACTGTTACCTTCACTACTGTAACAATACACCACTGTTATCTCCATTACTGTAACCCTACACAACTGTTATCTCCACTACTGTAACACTACACAACTGTTACCTCCACTACTGTAACACTACACAACTGTTACCTCCGGTACTGTAACACCACCTAACTGTAAACCCTAGTGGGTTTAGCGCTTCTTTTTGATAATAATAATAATAAATAATAATAATAATAATAATAATAATAATAATAATAATAATAATAATATCTGTAGTGTAACACCACACTACTGTTCCTTCTACCATAACAGTCACACCAATATTCCTTATTCTGCTATAAGGTCAAAAGGTCACGAGATTTTGTTACCTGTCCAGAGCTGTTTTGTTGTATTAGTGTGGAGTGTGAAAGAGCAACAGGGATTGCTTCTAGTGTCTGAGTTCGAGGTGTTGAAGGAGGCGGTTCTACTTCTCAAGTAGGATGACAAAAAACTGATAATTCGAGTCAAAAACGGTGTTCCACAGGGGTCAGTACTGGGTCCTTTGCTGTTCAGAATCTACATGAACGACATAGATGAGGGAATAAATAGCGGACACAAGCAAGTTTGCCGATGACACCAAAATAGGCCGTCGGATTAATTCTGATGATGACGCTATAGCGCTACAGGACGATCTGAATAGATTGATACAGTGGTCGGAGAAGTGGCAGATGCAGTAGACAAAAGCAAAGTTCTAAGAAAAGAAAATAACCATGGCATTTATACACTAAATAATCTGGATCTTAATCACTCTGATTGCAAAAAATATTTAGGAGTTCTGGTTAGCAGTAATCTAAAGCAAGACAACAGTGCGTAAATGTTCGCAATAAAGTGAATACAATTTGAATAAGTGGTTTAGAAAACCGATAAGATGATAACTAAGACACTTGTACATCACTTGGGAATCTTTATTCTGAAAATGTTTCGCCAGCCAGTGCATTCTTCAGTCCAATGCAGAGAACCAATGAAAGATGAGGAGGAGTTTGAGGTAATCAGTCCCTTAGCCTGGAGTTGGTCAATCCCTTAGCCTGGAGTCGGTGTGTTCAGTACATCAATCTTGGTAAAAATGCAAAATATTCGCGGAGATGGGACTTGTATACTGTTAACACATGAGGTAGAGCAGTGGTAGACGGAGTCACCAGTGGAAAAATCCACTAGTGTTAGTACGTTGCGCCTATAGGTTAGGCAAGCTTTGAAAAATTCCTTGCACTGATGCTTCAGATTCGTCAAGACTAAGGTGGTGAACACCTAGGCCGTGGGACTGATTACCTCGCCTTCTATACTCCCTCTAGATTCAACACCTTCAGATAACCTCTGTATTGAACCAATAGAGGCAATGGTTGGTGAAAAGTTTTCGGAATAAAGATACTCATGTGTTGCACATGTATCTAATTCTTCCATGTTAGTGCATTTGATTTTTCTCTACCACGGGAAACAGAAATGCCAATATCTCTTAAGAAGTATCGACAATTGTGTAGAAAGCATAGGAAATTCTCTATCTTACATTCTTCTGTGAGCCTATCCTCCCAAACCTTCACATGCAGAATGAGGGGTAACGGGTGAGGAGAAGACTATTATGCTGGTAAACGACTATTGCTTAAAGCAATTAGAACTATCCTTTATGTCCTTGAATCAATCCTGACAACTTCTCACTCCCAATGCACTGAATGATCCCTACTGGCTTAGTGCTTCCCCGTGATAGTAATAAATGTCCTCCCAAATTTAAAGTGGAGAATGCCACACATTACTATATCGTTAACGTTACTTTAAAATACAATAGATCAACAACGTTATCAGAGAACACCAACAGCTGTAAGAATAAAGAACTCTGATAACAAAAAAGTCATAACAAACAACTGATAACAAAATGTCAAAGTAACTGATAACAAACAACAGTCAAACCGTCATCTCTGATAACAAATAACTGTCAAACCGTCATCTCTGATAACAAATAATTATCAAACCGTCATCTCTGATAACAAACGACTGTTTGAATATATTTCATATGATGTATGAGCACTATAAGAAATTAATTAGATATCACAAATTATAAATGCAGTATAAGACGACCATAGGAGTGATGTTTTCCCTGCGTCTCATGAACATGTAGGATGGCTGGAAAGTCTTACAAATTTACGATATCTAGTGTAAGACAGCACTGCAGGGCGAAAATCACCGGAACCATTACAAAATATGAGATAACATCACTGAAGCATAAGAGAGAGAGAGGGAGAGGAAGATTAATGACAAGGGGAGGAGTTGCCGTATACTTTTCTAAACGTGTACATGCTCAGTTCATTGATATTGCCAGTCCTAATCACTTGGAAATGATGCTATGCATAAACACAAGCTATGCATAAACATTAGTGCTTCTGTACTAGCGTGAGCAATTTTCAGACCTCAGTGGCAGCAAGCAGACCCTGTCTATCAACCCCCTGATGGAAAATGTAAGCTCCCCTCTGCTTCAACATAAATGCCAACATATTATAACTGTTGGTAACCTCAACCAGCATCTTATACAGAGGGACTTTGCTGAACTTCTTGCAGTGTTTGACATGATGAACTTTGTTGACTTCCCTACTCACATCTCTGGCTCCTCCCTCGTCCCAGTAGTAAGTGATCTATATCTGAAAGCATAGTCGATTGCCAACCCCTTGGTTATGTTGGATCATCCGACCACAAGACTATCTTTACGACAATGAAGATTCCAAGAAGAACGGGGTGAGGAATCTACATACACAATCTGGCTGAGGGAAATAAGAAACTGGCCGGCCCTTTGCTCTGAGCTCGCCTCCTCCGATTGGAATGCTGTTGTCCAAAGTGATGTTGATAACCAAGTGAATGCCTTCACTGAACATATCCTTAATCTCCAACAAAAATACATCCTTCACCGGCAGTATGTGGCGCAGCCTTCTGGTCAGCCTTAGTTCGGCTTTCGTTGTCGAGTGGCTGTTACTGCCAAGTACAAGGCTTGGAGAAGGTATAAGAGGCATCCCACTATCAATAACAATAACCTGCACAGACAAGCCTGTTGGCAAATGGAATAAGTACAAAAGTGTGCCATCTCTAGATGGGAGATTGACACAAAAAGAGAACTGACATCAGGTAGAGTGGGTTCCAGAACCTAGTGATCCTTGGTCTAGGACCAACAAGGTTATTCACCTCATGAAATTATTCCACCTCTAAATCGGTAGGATACGACGGTCTCTACTAGCAGTCAGGAGAAAGCTAACCTTTTTGCCGAACACTTTGCTGCCAAGATGTAAGTACCTGATCCAGCGAACCTCCTTTGTTAGTCACAATAACTGTGTCAAATTTGTCAGTGGTCGACTATAAGGCAGGATGAAGTGTGTCTTCTTAAATCGCTGGATCAGGAAAAGGCTGTAGGCCCAGATAATGGGAGCCCAAGATTGCTGAGTAGATGTCCAAACCAGCTAGCATCACCTCTAACTCGCATCAATCAGCACTGCTTAATACAGTGTAAATGACCATCTCTGTGGAAAGAGGCAAATGTAGTCCCTGTTCACAAAAAGAAGAGCAGAGCGGAAATCAGCAACTAGTGTCACTCCTGTCAATCACTGGCCAGATTCTTGAGGCAATAATCTTACGGAAGATGACAGCGTTGTTCGACTACCAAGTGCCTCTTTGTGACCGTCAATACGGCTTCAGAAAGGGTCGCTCTCCTATTGATCTGCTGTTAAACCTCTTCATTATGTGGCACCAGTCACTGGATGAATCCAAGGTCAGCTGTGAACATTGCTAGTGCTTTCGACTGAGTATGGTTCCAGGGACTCTTGACAAAACTACAAGCACTCGGAGTCGCCGGCTCTGCACTATGCCTCCTCAGTGATTACCTTCCAGGAAGATCTCTAAACGTAGTTTTCAATGGGACAGAGTCAACAAGACACTATTAGTGCAAGTGTTCCACAGGAAAGTGTACTTGGGCCACTGATATGGAATGTCTACTTCAGTGATCTTTATCTCAGAATCCAATGCATATGCGGACGACTGTACTCTGATATTTACTTATCCAAGAAAGGAAATGCCAGATGCTCTAAGTAACATCAATCACCAGCTCACAGATATATCAGCCTTGGGAAAATAATGGCAGGTCCCATTTGCTCCTGAGAAAACACAAATGGAGGTCTCTAGGCACCATGATGGTAATGCTGGAGGAATGGTAAGAATGAATGGGAGTGTTGATACTCGGAGATGAAGTTGATATCCTTGAGGTAAAATTTGACTTCTAACTGACCATGAAGAACCACGTAAATATTGCAAAAAGAACAAAAGGAAAAAAACCGGCCAGGAAGCTAACACTTAGACGTATCTCGCATCTGTTCGACAGTAGAGGTTGCAAGATTCTGTAAGAGGTACAAGTACGCTCATACTTTGAGTATGCTCCACTTTCTTGGATTTCCTTCCCCGTCTCATCTGCGACTTCTTGGCAGAATAGAGAAAAGAGCGAGATGACTTATCTCTCAGATGTGATGTAAACTGTTTAGAAAACCGGCTTATCTCTCGCCTGGACCCGGCCTGGACAGATACGTCATTTCAGCAGACCTTTCAACACCGGAGGGACGTGGGTGGCCTTACTGTTATGTACAAGGCCACTACTGTCAAAGTACCACACTTGGCTCCACTCTGAGGACATCTACACAACAAGCCGGGCAAGCAAACACTATTTATTCCTAGGATGACTCGAATCTGGAACATGTTCGGACAGCATAATGACATCAAGGAAATAAAGTCAGTTGACTAAATGAAATTGCTGGCCCACGTATGGCTCCTGTTCCCTATTTGTATGTCTCGTAACAATAAAAAGGCTTTAAAATGAGCTCATGTTGGTATGAGAGGTAACAGCTCTTACATTGTAAATAAAGTTTGGAACCCATAACCTAACTTTGTAAAACCCTGTGAAAAAAACAAAAGAGTGGGGTGGGTAGGTCCTGATTACCCCGGTTTTTTAAGTGGATTGTAATGAATATATTTAACTTTTAAAATGAGTTACAGCATATTATTTACAGCTTTCATTAATCGGGCCAGGCAGGTGCTTTCCCACGTGCACTGGACAGAAGAGTATTGGGCAGTGTGTGGGCTGCCTGAGAAAGGAGTTCGAGGTTCCATACTCTGCTCCCACACACTTGACTGATCGAAAGTGAGCTATCGACCGCTGAGCTAATTAGACGCTAACGAGTTGCTAAGACTTTTTTCCCCAGGTAATCATTAATTAGCAAGACACATCGTAGACTGAGAGGGAGGGCGTTAATAATCTTACTAGAGCAAGTAAAGCTGGACCAATACCTCACCTTCCAGGCCCCTGCAGAGGATTAAGTTCAAGAGCAACTTATTAATGCCTTTCTCTTTCTACTTAACCTGTGTGTGTGTCTCTCTCTCTCCTCTCCACTATGACACTGACACACACACACACACACACACACACACACACACACACACACACACACACACACACACACACACACGTGGGCATGAAGAACTTCCTGCACGGAGTTCAGTGGGACAGAGAGCTGGCAGGGAAGTCGGTAAACGAGATGATGGAATATATGACAACAATTTGCACGGAAGCTGAGGAGAGGTTTATACCCAAGGGTACCAGGAAAAGCGAAAAAGCCAGGATGAGCCCATGGTTCACCCAAAGGTGCAGGGAAGCCAAAACCAAGTGTGCCAGGGAATGAAAGAAGTATAGAAGGCAAAGGACCCAGGAGAATAAGGAGAGCAGTCGTAGAGCCAGAAATGAATATGCACAGGTAAGAAGGGAAGCCCAAAGACAATACGAAAATGACATAGCAGCGAAAGCAAAATCTGACCCAAAGCTGTTGTACAGCCACATCAGGAGGAGAACAACAGTCAAGGATCAGGTGATCAGGCTGAGGAAGGAAGGAGGGAGGTCACAAGAAATGACCACGAAGTGTGTGAGGAGCTCAACATGAGATTCAAAGAGGTGTTCACAGAGGAAATAGAAGGGCCTCCAGAAAGGAGGAGAGGTAGGGTACACCACCAGGTGCTGGACACGATAAACACAACTGAGGAGGAAGTGAAGAGGCTACTAAGCGAGCTAGATACCTCAAAGGCGATGGGGCCGGACAACATTTCTCCATGGGTCCTGAGAGAGGAGCAGAGGAGCTATGTGTACCCTAACAACAATCTTCAACACGTCTATCGAAACAGGGCAACTACCAGAGGTATGGAAGACAGCAAATGTAGTTCCAATTTTTAAAAAAGGAGACAGAAACGTAGCACTAAACTACAGACCAGTGTCACTGACATGTATAGTATGCAAGGTCATGGAGAAGATAATCAGGAGAAGAGTGGTGGAGCACCTAGAAAGGAATGAGCTTATCAACGAAGGCCAACACGGTTTCAGGGACGGGAAATCCTGTGTCACAAACCTACTGGAGTTCTATGACAGGGTGACAGCAGTAAGACAAGAGAGAGAGGGGTGGGTAGATTGCATATTCTTGGACTGTAAGAAGGCGTTTGACACAGTCCCACACAAGAGATTAGTGCAGAAGCTGGAGAACCAGGCAGGGATAACAGGGAAGGCACTACAATGGATCAGGGAATACCTGTCAGGAAGACAGCAGCGAGTCATGGTTCGTGGCGAGGTGTCAGAGTGGGCGCCGGTGACGAGTGGGGTGCCACAGGGGTCAGTCCTAGGACCGGTGCTGTTTCTGGTGTTTGTGAACGACATGACGGAAGGAATAGACTCCGAAGTGTCCCTGTTTGCAGATGATGTGAAGTTGATGAGAAGAATTCAATCGGAAGAGGACCAGGCAGAACTACAAAGGGATCTGGATAGGCTGCAAGCCTGGTCCAGCAATTGGCTCCTGGAGTTCAACCCAACCAAGTGCAAAGTCATGAAGATTGGGGAAGGGCAAAGAAGACCGCAGACGGAGTACAGTCTAGGGGGCCAGAGACTACAAACTTCAATCAAGGAAAAAGATCTTGGGGTGAGCATAACACCAGGCACATCTCCTGAGGCGCACATCAACCAAATAACTGCTGCAGCATACGGGCGCCTAGCAAACCTAAGAACAGCATTCCGACATCTTAATAAAGAATCGTTTAGGACCCTGTACACTGTGTACGTTAGGCCCATACTGGAGTATGCAACACCAGTTTGGAACCCACATTTATCCAAGCACGTAAAGAAACTAGAGAAAGTGCAAAGGTTTGCAACAAGACTAGTCCCGGAGCTAAGGGGTATGTCCTACGAGGAGAGGTTAAGGGAAATCGACCTGACGACACTGGAGGACAGGAGAGATAGGGGAGACATGATAACGACATATAAGATACTGAGAGGAATTGACAAGGTTGATAGAGACAGAATGTTCCAAAGATGGGACACAGCAACAAGGGGACACAGTTGGAAGTTGAAGACTCAGATGAATCACAGGAATGTTAGGAAGTATTTCTTCAGTCACAAAGTAGTCGGGAAGTGGAATAGCTTGGGAAGCGATGTAGTGGAGGCAGGTTCCATACACAGCTTTAAGAAGAGGTATGATAAAGCTCATGGCGCAGGGAGAGTGACCCAGTAGCGGCCAGTGAAGAGGCGGGGCCAGGAGCTATGTCTCGACCCCTGCAACCACAACTAGGTGAGTACACACACACACACACACCCACGTACGTACGCGCGCACACACAAGAGCGCAATGCACACGCTCACAAACATACGCGCACATGCACACGCGTGCGCACACATCGGGGCCAGGAGCTGAGTCTCGACCCCTGCAACCACAATTAGTTGAGTAGATAGGCTGCAGCTACGCCAGCATTCGCGAAAACCTTGCAGTTTTTGCGAAACACCTCTTTATCTAGTACTGAAAATGCAGCTAAGTGGGTGCAGGGTTGCTCTAAGAAAGGTATACCTATGCAGGGTTGCTCTAAGAAAGGTATACCTATGCAGGGTTGCTCTAAGAAAGGCATACCTATGCAGGGTTGCTCTAAGAAAGGTATACCTATGCAGGGTTGCTCTAAGAAAGGTATACCTATGCAGGGTTGCTCTAAGAAAGGTATACCTATGCAGGGTTGCTCTAAGAAAGGCATACCTATGCAGGGTTGCTCTAAGAAAGGTATACCTATGCAGGGTTGCTCTAAGAAAGGCATACCTATGCAGGGTTGCTATAAGAAACGCATACCTATGCAGGGTTGCTCTAAGAAAGGCATACCTATGCAGGGTTGCTATAAGAAAGGCATACCTATGCAGGGTTGCTATAAGAAAGGCATACCTATGTAGGGTTGCTATAAGAAAGGCATACCTATGCAGGGTTGCTATAAGAAAGGCATACCTATGCAGGGTTGCTATAAGAAAGGCATACCTATAGACTAATATGAATCCAGAAAAAGAGAAGTCATTATATGATAAAGCAAAAGGAAGGGAGAATTTAATGACAGCAAGGGATGGTCTGATAATTTTAGAAAGAGGTTCAGTTTAAAAACATGTCAAGATAACAAGAGAAGCAGCTTCTTGCGACCAAGAGGCGGCAGACGAGTTCTCAGCCACCATTAATGCCGGCGAAAGTGCCATATTCTGGAAAAAAATGCCACAAAGGACATTTATTAGTAAGGAAGAGAAGCGAAGCGAGTGAGTGATACTTAATGTAAAATTAATAGTTTTAATTTTCTGTTTGATAACTTTGCTTTCAAAGAATTAATTACATTACCGTACAGTGTGCTTCTCTCTCGAAATTGGATAAATTGCGTATCATCACAGATAAAAGGTTTTTATAAAATTATAACAATGTTTCCAATACTGTATTATGAATATTACTGTATTACTGTATGCCATAATTTTTTTTATAACGATTCATTCATGAATATATAGTCTAGGCTACCATGAAGCAATCATACTTTTCCTTCGTTATCAATGCATGAATCCTTATACCTTTAAATAAATATCAATTTGGTTTTCATATTATATTTTTTTTTTGATGTCTAGTGGTAGTAATACGTATAACATCTAGTGTTTTGTATCATATAAGACAATATTGATGTAGGTACAGACAGATAATTCATCTTGTAAACAGAGGACGTAAACTTTGTCATCGGTAAGGCGTCCGGTCAACAGTAGGCTATTAGTAGTTAAGTTTTTGGGAAGTCAAAAGTTATACGCGGATTTTCGATTGCGCGGGTGAAGGGGATTTCAGAGCCCCCGCGTTGTTCAAGGGTCAACTATACATAAACATACATACACACACACACACACACACACAAAGAGCAGGGAGAGAATGGACTTAGTAGCGATCAGTGAAGAAGCGGGGTCATGAGCTGTGACTCAACCCTTGCAACCATAAATAGGCGAGTACAAATAGGCGAGTACACACACATAAATACGACAATGAAAATAGGATTAAAAACAACTAAATACTTACACACAAACACCAAACAGGCCAAGTGTGTTATCGACAAGTGCATTTGACAAAATGGTAACTAACACACACACGCCACCGCAAACACAAATCGATGAGTACACACACACACACACACACCTAGCTGTCTTCAAGATTCCTCAAAACAATTCCTGATCAGCTGGAGTGTGGTGCTTACCTTGGACAGGGGATGACTTACACACAACAGGCCAAGTGTATAATCGACATGTACCTATGACAAAATGGTACGGTGAAGACTGACCTCTGACCCCTGCCGTCGAGTCAAGACAGACTATAGGGATGCACATCAGAGTTCCTCCTGCCATGTCCACCACTAACACATCCGACTATTGACACGAAACACAACATTCCAGTTAGTTTTCTATACAGATGTCAGTGAAGGACAGTCTGGACGTACAGCAAAAATAAAATTCTGTAGTGCAGAGATTAACTCTTTAATTCTGGGAACGATAATAACACAGCTTAAACCCAAAAGCTAAATCCTCACTGAATATTTTCAACACAAGACATAAATTACATCACGAGAATTAGAGACAATAAATTGAAATTAAAAAATAAACAAATTACATTAGAAAATTACAATGCAATAGTAAGAAACTATAAATTAAAATACAAGAAATATTTACTTATATTACAAAAAGAGACCATAAATTACAGTACAAAATGAGAGACCATAAATTTAAATACAAAATGAGAGACCATAAATTACAACAGCAGTGCAGCAAAATTCAGAGAGGCGGACATGGACAAATACTTTAATGTATTTGAAAACCAGGCAGCCGCCTGGCACTGTTCAACACTCTGTTGCATGGTAAGGGTCACGAGAGGAGATCCACCAAGTACTCGACAAGTATCGGGACTTCAAGTTTGTGAAAGCCACCGTGCTAAAATCCTATGGCTTAGTACCCTCAAAGCACCAACAAAAATTTCGTAATCTTAGAAGGAATGGCGAAAGTTACCACGGTTTTGCAAAGGGGAACAATACCGTGCTTTTAAGGTAGTGTCATTCTGTAGACGTGGGCTGTACTACATACTTAACACGTAAATTGTATAAAGCTGAATCAAATGGGTGGTGGGTTAATAATTACGTTAACTACAGCAATATTGTAACCTAGGATAACTCACTAACACAACCTCTAATGCACAATGAACAGTTGAAGCACTAGCAGTTCAACTAATACTTATACAGGACTGTGTCTTCAACACTTCTGATGAGGTCCAGGAGTATCTGTAAGGTAAGTCAAACTCATCAAGCATGGAAGCGATAGAAATGGCAGACACATACGAGGTGCACCATGAAAATGAGCGACAACGACCTAGTCCTCAGCCTCGGTACACAACAGCAAGACAAGGAGGCCCTATAATTATAATTCCGAGAGGTCGTATGCACCTGTGCCACCACAAGCCGCCGGAACACCTGTAAACAGGCGACCAGTTTACAGGTGTTCAGACTACGGTGCTCATTACCTGCTCCTAAGTTGAGGGACTGATTACATCGTCTTCCACTGTTTTCTGTATATATTACTATGGTCTTCGGATTACGTCCATGTATTGTATTGATACAGCCACTGGATGGCAAAATATCTACAAAACAAAGATGCCCAGATGTTGCACGTGCATATCATTAATATACGACCAGTAACTGGTCAAAGACACCTCATAATCCAAGAGCTGTTGTTGTTAATTGATCTGTCATTGGAAAATCATCCAGTGCCAGTGTTGATCATGTGGTGACCCACTCAGACAGCAAAGTACTCACACTGTCAAAAGCTAAGCCAAGTTTGCCAATAATGTTTCAGACTGTAAACTAAGGAGAGTAGGAGCAAACCGATTCATTCAGGATCAGTAAATCTTTTGATATATGTCAATTCTAATTAGGCAGTAGAAGGCTCATTGACTTAAGGTAGTACATGGCCGACGGGTAAATAGTAACGAGTACTGGTTATGCACACCTGATCATCGACGTGCTTAAAAACTGTAGCTGTAAAACATTCAGGGACTCTGTAGCGTATTGTACCTGGTTGTGAGTCTCCGTATTGAGGAGCTATGTCTAAAGAACCAATGCAGAATTTTTTTTTCATGGGCTATATGTGTATTGGGCTCTTGTAAATTCTCCGCTCATGACCCGCAACTGCTGGTTCGAAATAATGTGTTGACAATAATAATAATAAAAGTAATAATAATAATAATAATAATAATAATAATAAATAGTAATAATAAATTTTATTTTGGCCTAGCTGACATCAGTAACATACTACTATACAGAAAGCCCCTTATTATGCAGAACATTTCGGGCAAATTAGGTTAGTTTTGTTCCCAGGATGCGACCCACACCAGTCGACAAACACCCAGGTACCTATTTTACTGATAGGTGAACAGGGACAGCAGGTGTCTTAAGGAAATACGGCCTAATGTTTCCACCAGCACCACTGACCTCAATGTATGACCTGAGAGCACCAGCAATCGAGCTACGGGACACACTTGGGTAGTGTGCGTGATGAACCTCTCATGGTTTTGGACACACACGCAACACGTTCAGGAATGAACAACTGATTCATGATCGAGGTTATTTCCAGTGGTAACTGTGACACAATCAGTGCCTCATTGCCCAGGCACTGGGACATGAGACTGATCAACCAGCACGTGACAGTGAACTAGTTAGCTTATCAGACTCTAATGCGGAGACTTTTTCCCAAATCTTGTGCTGTGGAATTGTTTCAGTTGGTATCTCTCAGTAGACCAGTGTTTTCCGTTGGTATCTCTCAGTAGACCAGTGTTTGCCGTTGGTATCTCTCAGTAGACCAGTGCTTGCCGTTGGTATCTCTCAGTAGACCAGTGCTTGCCGTTGGTATCTCTCAGTAGACCAGTGCTTGCCGTTGGTATCTCTCAGTAGACCAGTGCTTGCCGTTGGTATCTCTCAGTAGACCAGTGCTTGCCGTTGGTATCTCTCAGTAGACCAGTGCTTGCCGTTGGTATCTCTCAGTAGACCAGTGCTTGCCGTTGGTATCTCTCAGTAGACCAGTGCTTGCCGTTGGTATCTCTCAGTAGACCAGTGCTTGCCGTTGGTATCTCTCAGTAGACCAGTGCTTGCCGTTGGTATCTCTCAGTAGACCAGTGCTTGCCGTTGGTATCTCTCAGTAGACCAGTGCTTGCCGTTGGTATCTCTCAGTAGACCAGTGCTTGCCGTTGGTATCTCTCAGTAGACCAGTGCTTGCCGTTGGTATCTCTCAGTAGACCAGTGCTTGCCGTTGGTATCTCTCAGTAGACCAGTGCTTGCCGTTGGTATCTCTCAGTAGACCAGTGCTTGCCGTTGGTATCTCTCAGTAGACCAGTGCTTGCCGTTGGTATCCTCAGTAGACCAGTGCTTGCCGTTGGTATCTCTCAGTAGACCAGTGCTTGCGTTGGTATCTCTCAGTAGCCGGGCTTGCCGTTGGTATCTCAGTAGACCAGTGCTTGCCGTTGGTATCTCTCAGTAGACCAGTGCTTGCCGTTGGTATCTCTCAGTAGACCAGTGCTTGCCGTTGGTATCTCTCAGTAGACCAGTGCTTGCCGTTGGTATCTCTCAGTAGATCAGTGCTTGCCGTTGGTATCTCTCAGTAGACCAGTGCTTGCCGTTGGTATCTCTCAGTAGACCAGTGCTTGCCGTTGGTATCTCTCAGTAGACCAGTGCTTGCCGTTGGTATCTCTCAGTAGACCAGTGCTTGCCGTTGGTATCTCTCAGTAGACCAGTGCTTGCCGTTGGTATCTCTCAGTAGACCAGTGCTTGCCGTTGGTATCTCTCAGTAGACCAGTGCTTGCCGTTGGTATCTCTCAGTAGACCAGTGCTTGCCGTTGGTATCTCTCAGTAGACCAGTGCTTGCCGTTGGTATCTCTCAGTAGACCAGTGCTTGCCGTTGGTATCTCTCAGTAGACCAGTGCTTGCCGTTGGTATCTCTCAGTAGACCAGTGCTTGCCGTTGGTATCTCTCAGTAGACCAGTGCTTGCCGTTGGTATCTCTCAGTAGACCAGTGCTTGCCGTTGGTATCTCTCAGTAGACCAGTGCTTGCCGTTGGTATCTCTCAGTAGACCAGTGCTTGCCGTTAATAAAGTTCCAGTGCAGAGCTAAGATAATCACTTGTGTCTGCTGGTACACAGTCTCGGAGAAGACTAAGCAGACGCTCACGAAACAACTTTTTACACAACTCATTCCGGAATACTTATGCAAAAAGATTCCCCACTTGATATGGAGAAGCGCCAGACATGGAAAATAAAAATTGTTTGGTGCTTCCATTAAGCAAAGTAAACATTCCATTGTACGAGATCTGATGACTTTTTTTTTTTTTTTTTTTTTTGGCATAAGTAGGAGTACCTCGGAAAATCCAATCGGACCAGGAATTGAATTCACCTTTGATATACCTTTGAAGAGTTTCGAGAGTTTATCTACTCTCTGAGCCCGGCCATGGGCCAGGCTCGTCTGGTGCTTGCCTGGTCAACCAGTACTTTCCCAACTAGGAATAGCCAGAATGCTTTCTTCTGTGTACCATTTTCAATCACAGGTCCACGTGAAAGATTTTTACGGACACAAGTTTTTTTTTTTACCAATGTATGCGATGGACCATACGGCAGACTGAGCTGAGGGAGTAAAACTTTATTACTTTTTTTGGCCATGAGGGAAAGTATACAGGAATTCTCAAGTAACAAACTCCATCTGTGCTGGACACGAAACCCTTAGATGCTAATGTAGCTACCAACCCCTTACTGAAGTACCTGATCATATCCTCAGTGCCCTACTGAAGTACCTGACCATATCCTCAGTGCCCTACTGAAGTACCTGACCATATCCTCAGTGCCCTACTGAAGTACCTGACCATATCCTCAGTGCCCTACTGAAGTACCTGACCATATCCTCAGTGCCCTACTGAAGTACCAGACCATATCCTCAGTGACCTACTGAAGTACCTGACCATATCCTCAGTGCCTTACTGAAGTACCAGACCATATCCTCAGTGACCTACTGAAGTACCTGACCATATCCTCAGTGACCTACTGAAGTACCAGACCATATCCTCAGTGCCCTACTGAAGTACCTGACCATATCCTCAGTGCCCTACTGAAGTACCAGACCATATCCTCAGTGACCTACTGAAGTACCTGACCATATCCTCAGTGCCTTACTGAAGTACCAGACCATATCCTCAGTGACCTACTAAAGTACCTGACCATATCCTCAACGCCCTACTGAAGTACCTGACCATATCCTCAGTGACCTACTGAAGTACCAGACCATATCCTCAGTGACCTACTGAAGTACCTGACCATATCCTCAGTGCCTTACTGAAGTACCAGACCATATCCTCAGTGACCTACTGAAGTACCTGACCATATCCTCAGTGCCTTACTGAAGTCACTCAACTACATCACTTGAATTGTTAAAACACATTCAGTGTGTTGGAATATGACAGGGAAACTTAGCTAGCTTTTATTCCCACGTCGTAAATATCACGTAGCAACATACTACTGAAGCAACCAAGTTTCTTTAATAAAAATATTTTTGTTTCACTTCTCTTCGTCCGTCCCTCCCTTCCTACAGTGTAAAAAATAACAGTACAGTTAAACACATTAACAATCTCCTGTGCTAAGATCATAAAAGATCCAACATTGCAAGCACAGCTAGTGAATGTACTGTTTCATGCCTACAACATTGCAAGCACAGCTAGTGAATGTACTGTTTCATGCCTACAACATTGCAAGCACAGCTAGTGAATGTACTGTTTCATGCCTACAACATTGACCAGCTAAGTACTGACATGCCTAGTGCATGTACTGTTTCATGCCTACAACATTGCAAGCACAGCTAGGTGACCTACTAGAAGTACTGTACTCATGCCTACAACATTGCAAGCACAGCTAGTGAATGTACTGTTTCATCCTAAACATTGACAAGTACATGACTAGTGAATGTACTGTTTCATGCCTACAACTATTGCAAGCACACTAGTGAATGTACTGTTTCATGCCTTCACATTGCAAGCACTGACTAAGTGAATCTGTCATGCCTACATGCAGCCTACTAAATCTATTGCTAAAAGCACAGCTAGTGAATGTACTGTTCATGCCTACAACATTGCAAGCACAGCTAGTGAATGTACTGTTCATGCCTACAACATTGCAAGCACAGCTAGTGAATGTACTGTTACATGCCTACAACATTGCAAGCACACTAGTGAATGTACTGTTTCAGCCTACACATTGCAAGCACCTATAAGTACTGACATATTAGCTATGAATGTACTGTTTCATGCCTACAACATTGAAGCACAGCTAGTGAATGTACTGTTACAATGCCCAGCTACTGAATACATTTTCATGCCACACATGCAGCTAGTGAATGTACTGTTTCATGCCTACAACATTGCAGAGCACACTAGTGAATGTACTGTTCATGCCTACAACATTGAAGCCACTAGTGAATGTACTGTTTCATGCCACATACACACTATGAAGTACTGCAGCCACAACTAGTGCCACTGAATGTACTGTTTCATGCCTACTGAAGCAACTAGTGATGTACTGCATACCTACAGGCCACTAGTGAATTCTGTGCTCTGACTACAACATTGCAAGCCTGCTAGTGAATGTACTGTTTCATGCCTACAATTGAAGACAGATGAATGCTTTCAGTACCTAACTATGAATGTACTGTATGCCAAATACCCAGTGACACTGTGAATGTACTGTTATCCTACAACTTGCAAGCACATCTAGTGAATGACTGTTTCATCCTACAATTGCAAGCCCTAGTGAATGTACTGTCCCATACCTCAACATTGCAAGCACAGCTAGTGAATTACTGTTTCATGCCTACAACATTGCAAGCACACTAGTGAATGTACTGTTACATGCCTACAACATTGCAAGCACACTAGTGAATGTACTGTTTCATGCCTACAACATTGCAAGACAACTAGTGAATGTACTGTACATGCCTACAACATTGCAAGCACAGCTATGAATGTACTGTTCATGCCTACAACATTGCAAGCACACTAGTGAATGTACTGCATTTCATGCCTACAACATTGCACACACTAGTGAATGTACTGTTAAACATCGTACTGGGAATATGCAGTAACAGCTAGTGAATGTACTTTTCATGCCTACAACATTCAAGCACAACTAGTGAAGTACTGTTTCATGCCTACAAATTAAGACAGCTAGTGATTACTTGTTCATGCCTCACATTCCACACTAGTGAATGACAGTACATGTACAACATTGCAACACCTAGTGAAGTACTGTTACATGACCTACAACATTGCAAGCACAGCTAGTGAATGTACTGTTTCATGCCTACAACATTGCAAGCCAGCTAGTGAATGTACTGTTTCATGCCTACAACATTGCAAGCACACTAGTGAATGTACTGTTCATGCCTCAACATTGCAAGCACAGCTAGTGAATGTACTGTTCATGCCTACAACATTGCAAGCACAGCTAGTGAATGTACTGTTTCATGCCTACAACATTGCAAGCACACTAGTGAATGTACTGTTCATGCCTACAACATTGCAAGCACAGCTAGTGAATGTACTGTTTCATGCCTACAACATTGCAAGCACAGCTAGTGAA
This sequence comes from Cherax destructor, assembly GCA_009830355.1. Lineage (NCBI taxonomy): Eukaryota > Metazoa > Arthropoda > Malacostraca > Decapoda > Parastacidae > Cherax > Cherax destructor. Next base: position 43,107 of record WNWK01005014.1, on the reverse strand, counting down.
TGTACTGTTTCATGCCTACAACATTGCAAGCACAGCTAGTGAATGTACTGTTTCATGCCTACAACATTGCAAGCACACTAGTGAATGTCTGTTTCATGCCTACAACATTGCAAGCACAGCTAGTGAATGTCTGTTTCATGCCTACAACATTGCAAGCACAGCTAGTGAATGTACTGTTCATGCCTACAACATTGCAAGCACAGCTAGTGAATGTCTGTTTCATGCCTACAACATTGCAAGCACAGCTAGTGAATGTACTGTTTCATGCCTACAACATTGCAAGCACGCTAGTGAATGTACTGTTCATGCCTACAACATTGCAAGCCAGCTAGTGAATGACTGTTTCATGCCTACAACATTGCAAGCCACTAGTGAATGTACTGTTCATGCCTACAACATTGCAAGCACAGCTAGTGAATGCTGTTCATGCCTACAACATTGCAGCACTATGAATGTACTGTTCATGCCTACAACATTGCAGCACAGCTAGTGAATGTATGTTTCATGCCTACAACATTCAAGACAGCTAGTGAATGTACTGTTTCATGCCTACAACATTGCAAGCACAGCTAGTGAATGTACTGTTTCATGCCTACAACATTGCAAGCACACTAGTGAATGTACTGTTCATGCCTACAACATTGCAAGCACAGCTAGTGAATGTACTGTTCATGCCTACAACATTGCAAGCACAGCTAGTGAATGTACTGTTTCATGCCTACAACATTGCAAGCACAGCTAGTGAATGTACTGTTTCATGCCTCACAACATTGCAAGCACACTAGTGAATGTACTGTTTCATCCTACAACATTGCAAGCACACTAGTGAATGTCTGTTTCATGCCTACAACATTGCAAGCACAGCTAGTGAATGTACTGTTTCATGCCTACAACATTGCAAGCACAACTAGTGAATGTACTGTTCATGCCTACAACATTGCAAGCACAGCTAGTGAATGTACTGTTTCATGCCTACAACATTGCAAGCACAGCTATGAATGTACTGTTACATGCCTACAACATTGCAAGCACAGCTAGTGAATGTACTGTTTCATGCCTACAACATTGCAAGCACAGCTAGTGAATGTACTGTTTCATGCCTACAACATTGCAAGCACAGCAGTGAATGTACTGTTTCATGCCTACAACATTGCAAGCACACTAGTGAATGTACTGTTTCATGCCTACAACATTGCAAGCAAAAGCTAGTGAATGTACTGTTTCATGCCTACAACATTGCAAGCACAACTAGTGAATGTACTGTTACATGCCTACAACATTGCAAGCACAGCTAGTGAATGTACTGTTTCATGCCTACAACATTGCAAGCACAGCTAGTGAATGTACTGTTTCATGCCTACAACATTGCAAGCACAACTAGTGAATGTACTGTTACATGCCTACAACATTGCAAGCACAGCTAGTGAATGTACTGTTTCATGCCTACAACATTGCAAGCACAGCTAGTGAATGTACTGTTTCATGCCTACAACATTGCAAGCACAGCTAGTGAATGTACTGTTTCATGCCTACAACATTGCAAGCACAACTAGTGAATGTACTGTTTCATACCTACAACATTGCAAGCACAGCTAGTGAATGTACTGTTTCATGCCTACAACATTGCAAGCACAGCTAGTGAATGTACTGTTTCATGCCTACAACATTGCAAGCACAGCTAGTGAATGTACTGTTTCATGCCTACAACATTGCAAGCACAGCTAGTGAATGTACTGTTTCATGCCTACAACATTGCAAGCACAGCTAGTGAATGTACTGTTACATGCCTACAACATTGCAAGCACAGCTAGTGAATGTACTGTTTCATGCCTACAACATTGCAAGCACAACTAGTGAATGTACTGTTACATGCCTACAACATTGCAAGCACAGCTAGTGAATGTACTGTTTCATGCCTACAACATTGCAAGCACAACTAGTGAATGTACTGTTACATGCCTACAACATTGCAAGCACAGCTAGTGAATGTACTGTTTCATGCCTACAACATTGCAAGCACAGCTAGTGAATGTACTGTTTCATGCCTACAACATTGCAAGCACAGCTAGTGAATGTACTGTTTCATGCCTACAACATTGCAAGCACAACTAGTGAATGTACTGTTACATGCCTACAACATTGCAAGCACAGCTAGTGAATGTACTGTTTCATGCCTACAACATTGCAAGCACAGCTAGTGAATGTACTGTTTCATGCCTACAACATTGCAAGCACAGCTAGTGAATGTACTGTTTCATGCCTACAACATTGCAAGCACAACTAGTGAATGTACTGTTTCATACCTACAACATTGCAAGCACAGCTAGTGAATGTACTGTTTCATGCCTACAACATTGCAAGCACAGCTAGTGAATGTACTGTTTCATGCCTACAACATTGCAAGCACAACTAGTGAATGTACTGTTACATGCCTACAACATTGCAAGCACAGCTAGTGAATGTACTGTTTCATGCCTACAACATTGCAAGCACAACTAGTGAATGTACTGTTACATGCCTACAACATTGCAAGCACAACTAGTGAATGTACTGTTACATGCCTACAACATGCCAGATAGTGTAAATAACATACCAGCTCGTAGTACAAATGTGAGTAATGTAATCAAACTGATCACTCCTATTAAATGCAGTGAGCTGGTCAATGACAAACCTCCCTACTAATTATCGACTGAAAGGATGGCTATGATTCACCCCATCATTAAGAAGTACAATGATAATATATTGTTAAGACAACAGCGCAAGTGAGCACCATGATCATATTCACAGATCAGTTCAGCAGGCTAAAAGGCCGTACTGAAGCAACCTGCAAAATACACAAAGGAAACAGGTGTATAAAGACTAGCAGTATCAGACTGCATAAACCATACTACGGGCGGGGATAGAACCCGCGGTCAGTCATAAAAGTCCAGACCAACGCGTTAGCCACTGGGCCAGCTGGTTACAATAAGATTCATCCAACTAGGTATGCTAACCTTCCTATGGTGTATAAATATACCTAGTTGGATGAATCTTATTGTAGCCAGCTGGCCCAGTGGCTAGCGCGTCGGTCTGGAGTTTTATGACTCTCTGACCGCGGGTTCTAGCCTCGCTAGTGGTATGGTTTGTTTCCATCGTGTCATTACGATTTCGTGAGTCATCAGACTGAATAACTGGCTACTTCAACATCAGCAGAGGTTGCAACACTGAAGCTCGCCATCAACATATTAAAACACACAGAAGAAATGATCTTCTTTGACTCTAAATCGGCTCTTCAAACAGTTGAAACTCCTACTTACAAAACAGACACCAGGAACATCATAATGGGCGATAAAAAATAACATTAATTATGTTCGGGATAAAGACTTCCATATTTCAATTGTCTGGATACCTTCCCACACAGGATATCATGATGAATTCCACCTCCGGTTTGTGACAGGCCGGAGGTGGAATTCAACTGCATTACCCAATATAGCTTAGTGTCCAGTTGTCAGTGACCTTAGGCCTGCTGGAATGAGGTACTTGGAACTGTGTAAATATTTTATCTACTCTGGGTTGCTTGAGGATATCCTCAATGTCCACCTTGAATTTGGCAAAATTCATTAGCAGTCTGGTGATGCCCCAGTTGCATGTAAATGCATACTGTATATGTAGATATTTGTATGTGTGTGTATGTGTGTATGTGTGTGTGTGTGTGTGTGTGTGTGTATGTGTGTATGTGTATGTGTGTGTATGTGTGTATGTGTGTGTATGTGTGTATGTGTGTATGTGTGTGTGTGTGTGTGTGTATGTGTGTATGTGTGTGTGTGTGTGTGTGTATGTGTACTCACCTAATTGTACTCACCTAATTGTGGTTGCAGGGGTCGAGACTCAGCTCCTGGCCCCGCCTCTTCGCTGTCCGCTACTGGGTCTCTGCTCTCCCTGCTCCATGAGCTTTATCATACCTTGTCTTAAAACTATGTATGGTTCCTGCCTCCACTATATCTTTCTCTAGACTATTCCACTTCCTGACTACTCTGTGGCTGAAGAAATGCTTCCTAACATCCCTTTGACTCATCTGAGTCTTCAGCTTCCAGTTGTGTCCCCTTGTTTCTGTGTTCCCTCTCTGGAACATCCTGTCACTGTCTACCTTGTCAATTCCCCGCAGTATTTTGTATGTCGTTATCATGTCTCCTCTGACCCTTCTTTCCTCCAGTGTTGTTAGTCCTATTTCCTTTTTTTTTTGTGTGTGTATGTGTGTACTCACCTAGTTATGGTTGCAGGAGTCGAGACATAGCTCCTGGCCCCGCCTCTTCACTGGCCGCTACTGGGTCACTCTCCCTGCGCCATGAGCTTTATCATACCTCTTCTTAAAGCTGTGTATGGAACCTGCCTCCACTACATCGCTTCCCAAGCTATTCCACTTCCCGACTACTCTGTGACTGAAGAAATATTTCCTAACATCCCTGTGATTCATCTGTGTGTGTGTGTGTGTGTGTGTGTGTGTATGTACTCACCTATTTGTGGTTGCAGGGGTCGTGTTATAGCTCCTGGCCCCGCCTCTTCACTGATTGCTACTAGGTCCTCTCTCTCCCTGCTCCATGAGCTTTATCAAACCTCGTCTTAAAACTATGTATAGTTCCTGCCTCCACTACGTCGCTTTCTAGGCTATTCCACTTCCTGACAACTCTATGACTGAAGAAATACTTCCTAACATCCCTTTGACTCATAGGAGTCTTCAACTTACAATTGTGACCCCTTGTTTATGTGTCCCCTCTCTGGAACATCTTGTCTCTGTCCACCTTATCTATTCCTCGCAGTATTTTATATGTCGTTATCATGTCTTCCCTAACCCTCCTGTCCTCTAGTGTCGTCAGGCCGATTTCCCTTAACCTTTCTTTGTAGGACAATCCCCTTAGCTCTGGGACTAGTCTTGTTGCAAACCTTTGCACTTTCTCTAATTTCTTGACGTGCTTGACCAGGTGTGGGTTCCAGACTGGTGCTGCATACTCCAGTATGGGCCTGACGTATATGGTGTACAGAGTCTTGAATGATTCCTTAGTGAGGTATTGGAACGCTATTCTTAGGTTTGCCAGCCGCCCGTATGCTGCAGCAGTTATCTGATTGATGTGTGCCTCGGGAGATGTGCTCGGTATTATACTCACCTTAAGATCTTTTTCTTTGAGTGAGGTTTGCAGTCTTTGGCCACCTAGACTATACTCTGTCTGCGGTCTTCTTTGCCCTTCCCCGATCATCATGACTTTACATTTGGCAGGGTTAAATTCAAGGAGCCAGTTACTGGACCAGGATTGTAGCCTGTCCAGGTCTCTTTGTAGTCCTGCCTGATCCTCGTCTGATTTGATTCTTCTCATTAACTTCACATCATCTGCAAACAGGGACACTTCTGAGTCTATCCCTTCCGTTATGTCATTCACATATACCAAAAACAGTACAGGTCCTAGGACTGACCCTTGTGGAACTCCACTCGTCACAGGTGCCCACTCTGACATCTCGTCACGTACCATGACTCGTTGTTGCCTCCCTGTCAGATATTCTCTGATCCATTGCAGTGCTTTTCCTGTTACGTGTGCCTGATCCTCTAGCTTTTGCATTAACCTCTTGTGAGGAACTGTGTCGAACGCCTTCTTGCAGTCCAAAAATGCAGTCTATCCACCCTCTCTCTCGTGTCTTACTTCTGTTACCTTGTCATAAAACTCCAGTAGGTTTGTGACACAGGATTTTCCTTACCTGAAACCGTGCTGGTTGTCGTTTATAAGCTTGTGTCTTTCTAGGTGTTCCACCACTCTCCTCCTGATGATCTTCTCCATGACTTTGCATACTATACACGTCAGTGACACAGGTCTGTAGTTTAATGCCTCGTGTCTGTCTCCTTTCTTAAAAATTGGGACTACATTTGCCATCTTCCACACCTCAGGTAGTTGCCCAGTTTCAATGGATGTGTTGAAGATTTTTGTTAGTGGCACACTCAACATCTCTGCTCCCTCTCTAAGGACCCACGGAGAAATGTTGTCAGGTCCCACCGCTTTTGAGGTATCGAGTTCACATACCAGCTTCTTCACCTCCTCCTCGGTTGTGTGTGTGTGTGTGTGTGTGTGTGTGTATGTGTGTGTGTGTGTATGTGTGTGTGTGTGTGTGTGTGTGTGTGTGTGTGTGTGTGTGTGTGTGTGTGTGTGTGTGTGTGTGTGTGTGTGTGTGTGTGTGTGTGTGTGTTTGTTTTCGCCGAGCTGTACTCACCAAGTTATGCTTGCGGGGGAAGGAAGGGGGAATAGTCGAGCTTAAGCTCCAAGTCCCTCTTAAACCACAATCGCCAGCATATTTGTTCCTGGTCTCCTGGGCCTTATCATACTTACTCTTGAAACTGCGTAATGAGTTTGCTTCTACCACTTCATCATAGCTCATTCCTTTTATTTACCATCCTGAGACGGAAAGAGTATTTTCTAACATTCCTGAGCCTCATCTGTGTTTTTAATTTCCATCTATGACCTCTCACCCCCTTTGCCTCATATATCAAAAAGTCTGTCCCTTTCTGTTTTGTCAAAGCCTCTGAGTATCTTGTATGCCGTAATCATGTTTCCCCTAAGTCTTCTTTCTTATGAAGTCGTCAGGCTCAGTTCCTTTAGCCTCTCATCATAACACAATCTCCTCAGCTCTGGGAATAGTTTTATTGCAAACCTTTGGACCTTTTCTAGTTTTATTATATGCTTCATCCGGTGATGGTCCAATGCTGGTGCTGCGTACCTCGTGATGGGCCTAATATATGTCGTGTAGAGTTTTCTAAAAGACTTTGAAGTTTCTAAAGGCAATTCTGAAATTGGTTATCCTTTCATACGCTAAAGATGCTATTCAATTATTTTACACCTCTAGTGGTAGAATTGAAAATTAGGTTGGGCAATTATTCTGTTAGTGGGATGGATTGTGAAGGACATGCCTAGTATGGGCCAACAGGCCTGCTGCAGTGTTCCTCCTTTCTTATGTTCTTATGTGATGTGCTAGAGCCGTAGAAGGTCTTTCTCCTTGAATTATATCTAGTTTTTCGCCTGTGAAGCTGTATACCGTCTCTGGTCGCTACTTTCTCTCTCTCCATCCGCAATTCCACGACCTTTCAGTTGCTAGGGCAACTGAAAGGTCAAAAAAACACTTGTCTGACCATTATTGCAGTTTCTCCAGGTCTACCTGTAGTCCACTGTAGGACTCGTATCCCTGCGCGATCTAATTTGTGAATCAATCTCTGGTGGGACACAGTGTCAAATGTTTTCTTACAGTTCAAGAATATTCAGTCAACCCATCCTGGTCTTTCTTGCTTGATTTCCGTTATTCTGTCGTAGAATTCGAGTAGGTTATTGAGGTAAGATTTACCTTCCATAAATCAATGAAGGCTTTCTGTAAAAAAAAGTTCCACCTGTCTAGATGCTCAACCATTCTTTTCCTGATTATCTTTCCCGATACTCTGTGACAGTATACACGTCAGTGATACTCTGTGACAGTATACACGTCAGTGATACTCTGTGACAGTATACACGTCAGTGATACTCTGTGACAGTATACACGTCAGTGATACTCTGTGACAGTATACACGTCAGTGATACTGTGACAGTATACACGTCAGTGATACTCTGTGACAGTATACACGTCAGTGATACTCTGTGACAGTATACACGTCAGTGATACTCTGTGACAGTATACACGTCAGTGATACTCTGTGACAGTATACACGTCAGTGATACTCTGTGACAGTATACACGTCAGTGATACTCTGTGACAGTATACACGTCAGTGATACTCTGTGACAGTATACACGTCAGTGATACTCTGTGACAGTATACACGTCAGTGATACTCTGTGACAGTATACACGTCAGTGATACTCTGTGACAGTATACACGTCAGTGATACTCTGTGACAGTATACACGTCAGTGATACTCTGTGACAGTATACACGTCAGTGATACTCTGTGACAGTATACACGTCAGTGATACTCTGTGACAGTATACACGTCAGTGATACTCTGTGACAGTATACACGTCAGTGATACTGTGACAGTATACACGTCAGTGATACTCTGTGACAGTATACACGTCAGTGACTCTGTGACAGTATACACGTCAGTGATACTCTGTGACAGTATACACGTCAGTGATACTCTGACAGTATACACGTCAGTGATACTCTGTGACAGTATACACGTCAGTGATACTCTGTGACAGTATACACGTCAGTGATACTCTGTGACAGTATACACGTCAGTGATACTCTGTGACAGTATACACGTCAGTGATACTCTGTGACAGTATACACGTCAGTGATACTCTGTGACAGTATACACGTCAGTGATACTCTGTGACAGTATACACGTCAGTGATACTCTGTGACAGTATACACGTCAGTGATACTCTGTGACAGTATACACGTCAGTGATACTCTGTGACAGTATACACGTCAGTGATACTCTGTGACAGTATACACGTCAGTGATACTCTGTGACAGTATACACGTCAGTGATACTCTGTGACAGTATACACGTCAGTGATACTCTGTGACAGTATACACGTCAGTGATACTCTGTGACAGTATACACGTCAGTGATACTGTGACAGTATACACGTCAGTGATACTGTGACAGTATACACGTCAGTGATACTGTGACAGTATACACGTCAGTGATACTGTGACAGTATACACGTCAGTGATACTCTCTGACAGTATACACGTCAGTGATACTCTGTGACAGTATACACGTCAGTGATACTCTGTGACAGTATACACGTCAGTGATACTGTGACAGTATACACGTCAGTGATACTCTCTGACAGTATACACGTCAGTGATACTCTGTGACAGTATACACGTCAGTGATACTCTCTGACAGTATACACGTCAGTGATACTCTGTGACAGTATACACGTCAATATACACGTCAGTATACACGTCAGTGATACGGCGCCACTTGTCTCCCTGCTTGTATATTGAGATCACATTTGCAGTTTTCCAGCTGTCTGGTATTTCCCGTCACCATGGACATGTAGATCATTGCTGTAGGTTCACACAGATCTTTTGCTGTGTGAAACCTCTTCCGCTCCTTTCGGTATCCATGGTTATATGTCATCAGGCCCAATAGTTATTGATGTGTCTAATGCTTTTAGTAGTTTCATCAATTCCTCATTTAATACATGAATTCTATCCATCAACCCTGCATTCTATCACCATTTCAGTTTCCCCAGTGAATACCTCCTTAAAGCTTCTGTTTAACTACTCACAAACCTCTATCATTTTCCGTGAGTTCCTCTCCTTCCCTCTCCCGTCTTATTACTGTGTCTTTTTATATTCCTCCTTATGTGACTAGTAGTTTTCGCTCTGATTTGTTCTTTGCTGCTATATCATTGTCAGACTGACGTTTGGCTTATCTTCTTATTCTTGCATTTTCATTCCTCACTATTCTGTTTGCTTACTTATTATCTGCTGTTATCTGTATTCTATATTTTTTTCCATTCTCTTTTGGCTCTTTGTTAGGTAAAAACCTTGTTGTTGCCTCCAGGTATTTTCTTGTAAGGTTCTTCATCATCTTATAAGTTATCTGTGAAGTCAATTCCGTCCCACTGGATTTCGTTTGGAAAATCTCTCATACCTGTATAGTCCCTTCTATAATTTGGTTTACTATTTGTACCTACTTCTCTTTTCTTCCCTCCCACCTCTACCAAGTATTTAAAGCTGAGCACAATGTGGTCACTAGCTTCTAGTGATAGCTCATATTTAATGTCATCTATGCAAATAGCGTGATAAAAATATCTAGTATTGACAGGACTCGCAACAATGGTTTTAAATTGGAAAAATTCATATTCAGGAAGGATATAGGAAAGCACTGGTTTGGTAATAGAGTTGTGGATGAGTGGAACAAACTCCCGAGTACCGTAAAGAAGCTAAGACGTTGTGTAGTTTTAAAAATAGGTTGGATTAATACATGGGTGGGTGTGGGTGGGTGTGAGTTGGACCTGACTAGCTTGTGCTACTAGGTCAGATGTCGTGCTCCTCCCTTAAGTGAATGTGACTGACCTGACCAGGTCAAGGCATTGGCTTAAGCCAGTGGGAGAATTGGACTTGCCTCGCATGGGCCAGTAGGCCTGCTGCAGTGTTCCTTCTTTCTTATGTTCTTCTTATGTTCTTATGTTGCAGTCACTAAGGTGAAAACTAGGTATAGTCGAACTGGTTTGTCTCTTGTCTTCACTCTTGTGGTTTCTTTGACTTGTTGGGTTATGAAATTTTCTACTGCTGTCTCCAACAATTTTGTTCTCCATATTCCTGGCCCTCCATGTGGATCCCAGTTCTCCCAGTCTATTTCTTTTGATTGAGATCACCTACAATAAGTAGTTTTGCTCTGGTCTTACTCTCTGTGCTACTTTTTCTAGGATTTGTGTTGTGGTTCTGCTGTTAGGTGGTGGGTTATAAACCACTGCTTTTATTACCGTGGGTCCCCCGGGTCATTACTTCCACTATATAATCTTTGAAGTTACCAGTGTCCATGTTAGCCATCTCTTCAAAACTCACTCTGCATTTTACATTCCGAACCTTCAGTTAAATGTCCAGTAGCTTCCATCTTTCATCGCACAACTTCTCAGCATTTACGTCATCTGTTTTTTAGTGATACCCTCTGGTGTATATCCTGTTTTTCCCTTCCCTCTTTTACCCTTTTCCTTGTTTTCCATTTTTAAACTATGCTCACCTAAAATATCCCACCCACCTACGTTAAGTACCTTGTATACCCGCGATGCTGTTCTTGGGCGAGACTTCTGCTAGTTGTAAATCATTACTTCTCTAACCACACAACACAACTCTTGTTGATGTCTGCCGTCCACTAATATGTCCTCCGGTGATCTGTGCACTTCAGACCTTCCAGTTGACTCAGGAGGAAGCAGGTAGACACACACTCCACCACACATTAGAAAGACAATTGGCAATTTCTGTAGTTAACAATGACCTTACTCAGGTCAGCTAGGCGGTGTCCCAACTCCGAGGTCTTCCTAGCAGGTGTGTGTGTGTTCATGGGTCTGCACGAGTGTAAATACAAGTACAATTTTCATCTATGTAACTATCATAGAACAGAATAGCGGCTCATTACTGATGTCTTTCTTCTATATAAAAATAAAAAAATCATGAGACTATATGCCATTATATATTCTTAGGCATATAATGACTGCATTGCTATTTATTAATGTATATACAGCATGTAGTTAGATATGTTGTTATCCAATTTTCTTCTCCCACTCTCCCTCTCTGTTTACAGTTAGACATCCAAATTCCTCTCTTATCCCCGCCCTTCTTCCCTCTGTTTTGTCTTCTACGAATAATTTCTTTTGGTCCTGTGTGTGTGTGGGATATGTTATTCTGAGAAATGGTAATTCCCAAGTGATAGTAACTCCAGTTATGTTGGAAAGAAAACTTTGAAGATGCCGTAGCTTTTGAACCCTTGCTGGAATACTTTCCTCACTGCCCTACTGAAGTCTCTCAGCTCAGACTGACACATTTCAACACCGGAAACAGGAACACGGAAAAACAAGTTAGCTTTTGTATCTACTGTATAACTATTAAATAGAATATTGTAGCAGCACACTACTGATGTATCCAAATCTGTTAAATAAAATCCTCCCTCCCTTTTCTTCCTCCCTTTAGGCATCCCTTATACTATCCTGACCGCACATGTCTAGACAGATAACCTCCACATACACCGTAACGTCTTCTCCCCGTTCTCTGAAGTAATAAAACACGTACCTTCGCCTTCTTTTTCTCCTCTATCTCTCTCTCTCTCTCTCACACACATACACCTAAAACAATTTTCTCTTTTTGGTATTTTTTTACTTGATTACGATACAAAGTTTATTAACAAACTCAGCTGAACACATCAGTAAATGAAAAATGAATGCGGGCAAGAACGTAGGATTAGAGAGCAGTCTGCAACCTTAGCAACTGTTCAACTTTAGGTGAAATTAGGTAGATGGCAACATGGAATATTTTTTTTTATTTTAGTTATTATTATTACACTTAATAATAATAATAGCATCAACAATTACATTATGTTTATTCTCTCCTGTATTCGGTTTATCTTCTTGAGCTCTTCCCTACCATCCACACTGTTCTTCCAGTTACATATTCCACCTTCCATCCACACACACTATTACTACTTGTTAGCCTACTAATCCCACCCTCCCCATCTTCTATTTGAGACGTCAGGTGATATTCAGTCAAATGAAAATCCTGCCTTTTCATCCTTTTTTACCTCCCCCTTCCCCACCCCCAACCCCTACACCCTCCCGTCCCTCCCCTCACCACTACCCATAACCAACCAAGGGTATTTACATCCCCCCCTTCTCTCCCCCTCCCCACCCGTCCCTCACCCCATCCCTGGACTGTTGGTCGAGAAGTAGCCATTACGTTCCCTCGTTATCCACTTACCTATCATACTCGCTAAAGTGTATTCTTGGTGGTTATTCAGGCAGAGTTGTGCTCCGGGGACCTTGATGCCAGCCCTCTGAGTCTTATCAACGGGAAGACAATTAGGCTCGGGGCGTCCGCAACATCCTCAAATACAAGTGCAATATCCAGCAGTTTTTTTTCCCAGTGATTTCCAGACTTCTAAAATAGTGTATGCTAATGTTCTATCAGATGCCTCTCGAACAGCTCTTGTGCGATTAGCAGCTGTTCAATCTGCTGTTGTATGATTGATCAGCTATTGAATAATCAGCTGTTGATTGATTAGCTGTTGCTGGATAAGCTGGTTATTGACCAGCTGTTGCTTGATCACATGTTGATTAATTAGCTACTGATTGACCAGCAGATTACTGACCAGCCTGTTGCTTGATCAGCTGTTTGATCAGCTGTTTGATCAGCTCTACAGGTCCATCAAGTCCCCAGCTTGAATCACGAGGTGGGCGAATAATGGAATTAGTAGCTGAGCCCTCTCCTCTCCTCTCCTTTATTATAACTTCAGTCATCCCCTATCTTCTCAATCTCCATGCCTCTCCCTCCTGTCCTTTATCACTCCTATCCTACCTTTGATATATACCTTTGATGAGTTCCGAGAATTTTTCTACTCACAGAGACCGGCCTTGGGACAGGCTCGTCTGGTGCTTGCCTGGTCAACCAGGCTGTTGCTGCTACTGGCCCGCAGACCCACATACCCATCACAGCCTGGGTGATCTGGCACCTGGTGAAGATACTTGTCCAATTTCCTCTTGAAGACTTCTACACTTGTCCCAGTAGTGTTTCTGATATCTGTTAAGATGTTGAATATAGCGCCACGAATGTTGATACAGTGTTCCCTCATTGTACCCACTGCACCCTTGCTTTTCACTGGGTTTATTTTGCATTTCCTCCCGTATCTCTTATTCCAGTATGTTGTTATGGCAGTGTGCAGATTTGGGATAAGACTCTTAAGTACTCTCCAGGTAAATATTTTCATTTATCTCTCTCTCCTCTGCTCTAGTAAGTATTCATTTAGAACTTTAAGGTGTTTCCAGAAATTTAAATGCGTTATTGGCTCTATGCCGGCCGGAAACGATCTCTGTATATGTTCCAGCTCTGGTATTTCTCCTGCCCTGAATGGGGCCGTCAACACTGAGCAATATTCCAAATGAGAGCACAAGCGATTTGAAAAATGTGACCATCATCACTATTTCCCTTGTTTTGAAAGCTTTCATTATCTACCCCGTATCCTCCTGGCTGTCGTGACCTTGGTCTTATTGTGTTCTTTGAAAGAAAGGTCAGCTGACATAATTATTACCAAGTCTTTCACGTATTCCTTCCGTTCTGTTTGACGATCCTCTTGAGCTCTGGATACAGTGTTCCTTTTGAGTTCTTCATTCTTTCCATACCTAAAGCAGCTGGAACTTAGCACCACTGAACTTCATGTTGGTCTCCACTGCCCACTGGAAAATCCACCTTATAACTTCCTGCGATTTTCCAATGTCTTCTACCGAAGTGACTTTCATAGTGTTATTTGCTCCTTCCTGTCCTCTGTCACTCCAGTCTTCCATCATCTCTCATCCACCCAGTGCTTCCCACTACCAGCAGATAAAGAGGAAATTGGCGATCAGACACACGTAATGGTTGTACGAGGAATTTAGTGTGTCGATGTGCTCCTGTGTTTGTGCTTGAATATCATCCTCTATTTTAGTTACAGTAGAGAAAAAGGGAGTGGAGATATAGAAATATCTAAGAAAAAATAAGAAATGTAGCTAAACAATTCGAAAAAAATACATTGCTTTGAAGTCTATAACCAAGTCGAAAATGCTCAATGGTTACATAAAAAAAAGAAAACTGGAGTAGATCAAACAAAAAGGCTGAATAAAAGAGAAAGCAGCTCTCACGGTTGATGCCAGAGAAGGATGTGAGAAATTAACAGGTCATTTAAGATTGTTTTTATAGCAGAACAAAATGAACTATTTGAGAGCAAGGAGGAGGGATGAGGGAAGACAACAACAACAATAACAGGAACCGAAAAAAACAATATGTACAAGAAAGAAGGAAGTGAGGAAACCATTCAAAGACCTAAACATAAAAACACTATCAACATGAGTAACGAGAGTAGTAGAACCAGTGAGTGACCATATGACGAAGATCAGAAGTTATCAAAGTACCTAAGAAGGTGGCACAGAATGGGGAGGATTCGTCAGAAAATATACACTAATTTAGGGCCATGTCAGGGTACTGTCAAGAGATAAATCAGGCACGACCGGGACGGATGAATTTCTTGTTGTTAAACAGACAGGAGTTATCACGCGGGATCCTTCGATGATCGGTACCGTTAGGGAAGGAAACTGAAATGAGATGGATGAGGAATTGGTGGAGGTAAACTCCATACACAGTTTCAAGCAAAGATACGAAAAAGCTCAAGAACAGGAATTGGTAATGGCCAGTCAATATAGTTTAAGAGGTTTTGGCAGGAGTTACTGACTCGACTACAGTAAACACAATTTAGTAAATACATAGAAGTACATGACAAAGACAGATAACAGAAGACTTAGAAGTCCACACTGAGGCTGTCTGCTGAGAACTATCTAACTTTTACCTAGAATTAGTACCATCGTGTATTACCTAGGTGTGTTAGTCACGGGTTTTAAAACAAAGTTCTTATAACTCTCGATAAGTCAAGCAACAGGAGGTTAATAGCCAGGTGCAAGTGCTGAAACTGAAGAATCAGCTAATTAAAGTAGATAATTACAACTTGGAAATTACATTCCAGATTTATCAATAGTAGTTTAGTCATAATCTCATTCTACAAAGAGTGACCTGAAGTATGCAGTCAAATGTTTTAAAGACTTCTTCAATCTTCTTTAGTATTTATTACATTAATCTTCTAAAGCAAAATATTTTAAAAATGCAAAGAAGGGAAGGGGAATAGATAGCAGTTGAAGTGTAAGGTAGAGGATGATAGTAGTGTGGGAGTTATTAGTATTCACAAGTGAGAAACGTCGATAACACGCTGGGGATATCAGACTCACTCAACCCAATATTACTTCACTCTACCTCTCACAATACACCTGACCAGTAATATCTATTTACTGCATCAGATATCCTTGTCCCTGAAGCCTGGTCTCAGACCAGAACTTCTAAATTAGAAAAAAAATATTACAGGATGAAAAACTATTAAGAAACACATAGGAAAGTAAAGTGTATATCGAATATAAGCAGAAGTTAGTAAGATTTACCTGCCATCTTGTTCATAAGACAGAAATCCTCCTAGAAAGCAAAATGGAAATATAACAGCAATATCGAATAGTGATGGGGCAAAAATATACAGAGAATCTTCACTACTCTTATAAATTAAGTCAAACACCTAAATTATGGTAAAACTTTAAGTCCTTCAAACTGTATTCCTTAGAAAGTCATAGAGAGAAATGCATCATAATTAACACTAGGCAAAATCTGGAGGGAATAATCGCAAATATTCAAACAGAAATCATTCTCTACGAAAGCAACCGGACGGTGCAAAATACCCCAAATGAAAAGTAGGAGTGCCATGAGTACACTAAGACGTAAATAACTCGCTAACTGCAACAGACCAAAATTTCTCAACACTCTTCATTTATAAGGAAAAATTACCAACAGACCCTTGGCTGTCTTCAAGAAGGAACCAGATAAGTTCCTCAAGTCAGTTCCTGATCAGCCGGGCTGTGGTACAAATATATGGACTGCGTGCGGCTAGCACCAACAGTCTTGGGTGATTAGGCCATCCACCGAGAGACCTGGTCTGGGTCCGAGCCGTGGGGGCGATGACCCCCGGAATTGACTCCAGGTAAACCCTAATTAGGTAAATCATAATAACGTAGCAAGTCAAACTTTTAAAGGTCAATTTTTTCACATTCCACAAGCCATATCCATATTCGCTCTAAGTGTCTGCAACTTTAGACGCCAGGGGACATATTGCTACTGTTGATGCCGAAATATATGGTGGTTTCATAGTGTGGCAAAGTGGAAGCCCTTCCAGAGCAGAAACCCCTAACCGCGGGCACAAGCCTCTCAAACCTCACCCCAGCGTTAACGCAACATTGAGAAGGTAGGTGGGAGGGTACTGATGAAGGGAAAACACTGGTGATAACAGGCTGAGCTGTTACCTTACCTCACTTTCAACTCTTTTCAAAATATCTTCGTAAAAAGCTCTAAGCTCTTGGTGGCCTTTGTTATGATATACCACCCAGAAAATGCCGTGCCCATATGACAACAGGAAAATGCAACCTCCCTTTCTGTAAGCTTTTCCACCCTGAAATGTGCCACTCATCAGTTCAGGAAAGACAATGCTATAACCTATATTGCCAGGCACACCACCTAAAGGGTACAAGACGACACAGAACATCCAGACCATGGGAAAACCTGGGTAGCCAAAGCCACTCCAGAGAGAGGTGTTTTAGCGCCAGAAAGGAAAAAAAGCTGGCAGGAAATGACAGAAATCGTACACCAACTGCAATCATTTCTGGAGTGGAATCACAGTCAA
This sequence comes from Cherax destructor, assembly GCA_009830355.1. Taxonomy (NCBI): domain Eukaryota; kingdom Metazoa; phylum Arthropoda; class Malacostraca; order Decapoda; family Parastacidae; genus Cherax; species Cherax destructor. The sequence continues at coordinate 26,132 of WNWK01005014.1, read as the reverse complement.
TGGCCTCCACTCCAGAACAACAGATATTAGTGCCAGGAAAAAAAAAACCCATACCATCAATTCGACGACATTCATCTTTGCCAGTGACGAACAACAAAATACCTTACATCCGTGGACTGCTTACAGAGTCAAATGCAATGTTTGCGGCTTTCACAGAGATCCACATAAAGGATCACTTGGACAATGAAATATGGATCCCGGGCTACAACCTATACAGAGGTGACAGAGTGAACAGGCAAATGGGGGGCGTTGGCCTGTATATCACAGAGTCACTTATATGCTCAGAACTACTAAATGCCTCAAATGATGTAGTTGAAGTTTTAGCAGTAAAGATCGAGAATCAAAACCTGGTCATCGTGGTTATATACAAACCTCCGGATGCAACGTCCCAACAATTCCAGGAACAGCTTCTGAAAATTGACCACTGTCTGGAAAACCTTCCAGCTCCTGCCCCCAACATCTTGCTCCTGGGGGACTTCAACCTAAGGCACCTAAAATGAAGGAATATTGCAAATAATGTGGTTGCAGAGATAACACCAGGAGGCAGCTCAGATGAAAACTCGCACACCCACACGAGCTTTTAAATCTCTGCACCAAATTCACCTTAAACCAGCAAATAATAGAGCCTACAAGATTGGAGAATACGCTGGACCTCATCTTCACTAACAATGATGATCTGATACGAAATGTCATCATATCAAAAACAGTATACTCAGATCACAATATAATAGAGGTCCAGACATGTATGCGGGGAGCCCCAGACCGACAAAATGTGATCAGTCGCGATGGAGCCTTCACCAAATTCAACTTCAATAACAAAAACATAATGTGGGACCAAGTAAACCAAGTCCTAAATGATATAAACTGGGAAGATAGCCTAAGCATCTCAGATTCTAACCTATGTCTAGAACAAATTAACTCTGTGGCACTTGAGGTTTGCTCAAGACAAATTCCCTTAAGGAAAAAGAGATGTAAACTAGAAAGAGAAAGACGCTCCCTAAACAGGCGAAGGCAAAGAATAACAGAGCGGCTACAAGAGGCCAATATATCTGAAATACGTAGGGAGACACTGGTCAGAGAAATAGCAAACATCGAACTAAAACTAAAGGAATCTTACAGGAATCAAGAAACGTGGGAAGAACTAAAAGCCATAAATGAAATTGAAAGAAACCCAAAGTATTTATTTTCTTATGCCAAATCAAAGTCGAGAACATCATCCAGTATTGGGCCCCTACTTAAACGAGATGGGTCCTATACAGATGACAGCAAGGAAATGAGTGAGTTACTAAAGTCCCAGTATGACTCAGGTTTTAGCGAGCCGCTAATCAGACTGAAAGTCGAAGACCTAAATGAATTTTTTATGAGAGTTCCACAGAACTTGGTAGACGCAAACCTATCTGACATTACCCTGACGCCAAATGACTTCGAAGAGGCGATAAATGACATGCCCATGCACTCCGCCCCAGGCCCAGACTCATGGAACTCCGTGTTCATCAAGAACTGCAAGAACCCCCTATCGCGTGCTTTTGACATCCTATGGAGAGGGAGCATGTTACTAAAAACAACAGACATAGCCCCACTCCACAAAGGGTACAGAATAGCACTGGTAAAGAACTACAGACCAATAGCGGCTAACGTCCCATATCATAAAAATCTTTGAAATCGTTCTAAGAAGCAAGATCGCCACTTATCTAGATACCCATCAATTACACAACCCAGGACAGCATGGATTTAGAGCAGGTCGCTCCTGTCTGTCCCAACTACTCGACCACTACGACAAGGTCCTGGATGCTCTAGAAGACAAACAGAATGCAGATGTTATATACACAGACTTTGCAAAAGCCTTCGACAAGTGTGATCATGGTGTAATAGCACACAAAATGCGTGATAAAGGAATAACAGGAAAAGTTGGCAGATGGATCTATAATTTCCTAACAAATAGAACACAAAGAATAGTAGTCAACAGAGTAAAGTCTGAGGCGGCTACGGTGAAAAGCTCTGTTCCACAAGGCACAGTACTCACTCCCATCTTGTTCCTCATCCTCATATCGGACATAGACAGGGATATAAACCACAGTGTCGTGTCTTCCTTAGCAGATGACACCCGAATCTGCATTACAGTGTCCACCATTGAAGACACTGTAGACATCAACCAAATCTTTAAATGGGCTGCAGAAAACAATATGAAGTTAAATAATGAGAAATTTCAATTACTCCGATATGGAAAACGCGAGGAAATTAATATTTCATCGGAGTATAAAACAAATTCCAACCACACAATAGAGCGAAAAACTAATGTTAAAGACCTGGGAGTGTTCATGTCAGAGGATCTCACCTTCAAGGACCATAACACTGTAGCAATCGCATCTGCTAGAAAAATGACAGGATGGATAATGAGAACCTTCAAAACCAGGGATGCAAAGCCCATGATGACACTTTTCAGGTCGCTTGTTCTATCTAGGCTGGAATATTGCTGCACACTAACTGCATCTTTCAAGGCAAGTGAAATTGCTAAACTAGAAAATGTGCTGATAACCTTCACAGCACGCATAACTGCGATAAACCACCTCAGTTACTGGGAACGCTTGAAGTTCTTAAACCTGTACTCCCTAGAACGCAGGCGGGAGAGATACATTATTATATACACTTGGAAAATCCTAGAAGGATTAGTACCAAACTTGCACACGAGAGTCACTTCCTACGAAAGCAAAAGACTCGGCAGACGATGCAACATCCCCCAATGAAAAGCAGGGGTGCCACTAGCACGTTGAGAGACAACACAATAAGTGTCAGGGGCCCAAGACTGTTCAACTGCCTCCCAGCATACATAAGGGGGATTACCAATAGACCCCTGGCTGTCTTCAAGCAGGCACTGGACAGGCACCTAAAGTCGGTACCTGACCAGCCGGACTGTGTTGATCAGGCTCTGATCCACCATGAGGCCTGGTCACAGACCGGGCCGCGGGGGCGTTGTCCCCCGGAACTCTCTCCAGGTAAACTCCAGGTAACTCCAGGCAGCGACCCTAACACCTATTAACCTATTATATAACTGGTTTAGAAAACTAGACATGTATGCAACACTTGGCATCTTTACTGTGGAAAGATACCTAAATGTTGATGGCTGAGGGACTGATTACCTCAAACTCATCTTACTTCATTTTCCTCTGTATGAGACTCATGAAGCCACTGGCTGGCGAAACGTTTCCACAATAAAGATACTCAAATGTTGCATAAGTGTCTCATTCATCACCTAGTTACCTATTTACTGTTAGATTAACAAGGGCAGCAGGTGTATGTAAGCTTACCCACACCTAACGCCCTTTAAGGAACTAGTTCATTAGATGCGCAAAACGCCTGAGAAAGGAAAAAAATATAGATTTTCACTCGCTTAACTCAGGACAAATAGTCTCATGATAAACTAGTTTCCTTGATGATTACTTTACACTCTGAGATGAGTAACCTGCCGTGAGTGAGCGTCACGAGAAATACCTGACACTGCAACAGTAATTAAGAAAAAATCTTAGAATTAAGAAGATAACCTCATGACGATGACTAACAATACGATAGAAAGACTTCCAGGATATTATTAAACTTTCACTGCAAGATAACGATGAATATTTTTTCAAATAACGGCCGGAAACTCAGTCAAAAAACATGGCAATCGTCTTGCAATGCGGGAAACTTGTGCAATAAACGCGGAAACTCGACCAAACAAGGTTGTGTAGGTTATAACCATAAACATAAGAGAGTGTAATATGAAATAACGAGTAACCGTTGGACTGTGTACCAGAATAAACAAAAGGGTATTAAAGAGGACAACTAAAGGTAATAGTGAGGACTTTATCGAATAGTTCTGCTATGCACCTTGATACTCCTTCATGGAGAGCAAATATCATGGTAAATATTAATTAATCTTACTGTCACATTCTCGTATATACACCAAGGTGTTTATTTCTCAGTGTATATACACAATAAGCGCGCTCTCTTTCTCATTATAGGGATGTTAGTGCACAATGCTGCCTTAATAACGTACGTGCACAAGACAAAATCTTACAACTAACAACCAACAAGCAAGAACTGAACCCAAGTTGCTATGGAAATACGCTGTCATAACTGTCTCATTGCCTCTATTGTTCACGAGCCAATATTCTACGACACACCCGTGGCAAATGTTCACCCAAACTACATCCTACCAAAATTTCGCCCCATTACCGACTGTTCTGATGGCTGGGTCTGATAAAAAGTCTAGATTCAACTGCAGTTCACAAAGATTCGCTATTCAGTTAAAAACTGAGCCGGATATTGAAGCAGCTGTGAAAATTATATTTTTGGATGGAAAATACAAATAATAATCGCCAAACCTGTCATTCAGCACAAGGAGTGTTGAAGACTCGACCTTACGTCACCACTGAAGTAATATACACATTGAATAGGCTTCACATATTAGAATAATGCAAAAAGGAATAATTAAACAGTGATTTAATAGCAAAATATAATCAAGACACAGCGCCACTATTTACTAAAGGCTGAACCCCGAGAAAGAAAGTGCAGCGATACAGTTACTTCGCTTCACGGTCTATATAAAACTAGACTTATATTCTGTCATGAATGTCAACGATCTCTCTTACAGTGGCAATCGCTTACCTTAACTTGAGATAACAAAAAAAAAAACATGTAACTTTTAAATAAATTCAAGAAAATATGGAACAACTATTTTTGAAATATGCGAAGGACTTTCACTGAGATAACATTTCCTGTAATAAATAGCACAAACTACTCTACGCGGAGACTACAGCGACAAATGGGTGAATACAGCAAGGTAGCACGAGGCTCCACCACTTATTGTCTTGAATGAACTACGCCCATTTGACGCTTCACATAAATAATAACAATAATAACACAGAGTATTAAAATGATCATATAAGAAAAACACAAGTAGTATATTAGTCTAATGCTAGACCTCCTTCATCAGACAGGTGTTTTATTATCTTCATGTAGGTTGGCTTATCCTTGTACAGACAAGCACACAGAGTAATCACCGCCTTTCAGGCACATGTAGCCTTCAAGAAGCATACTAAATAATTAGCACAACACCTTGGCAATGGATTGCTATTGCCCTGACAAGCTCATTATACCCCACCAGTTCTCTGCTTCATGTTCCCCATCCCTTTATTGAACACACATGTTCCCCATCCCTTTATTGAACACACGTGTTCCCCCATCCCTTTATTGAACACGTGTTCCCCTATCCCTTTATTGAATACATGTGTTCCCTATCCCTATATTGAATACATGTGTTCCCTATCCCTTTATTGAACACGTGTACCCCTATCCCTTTACTGAACACATGTGTTCCCCATCCCTTTATTGAACACACGATCCCCCACCCTTTATTGAACACGTGTTCCCCCACCCTTTATTGAACACGTGTGTTTCCCCACCCTTTATTGAACGCGTGTGTTCCCCCACCCTTTATTGAACACATGTGTTCCCCCATCCCTTTATTGAATACATGTGTTCCCCATCCCTTTATTGAGCACACGTGTTCCCCCATCTATATATCAACATCTCTCATACTTGCTTCCCAAGGCTCGTGAGACCCCCTTCAATTTCTTCCCTGCCTTTTCCATATACCACATTCCCTAGCTCCTATCCTGCCCCACAACCTACACTCACCTTCCCTCACGACCTACATCCACGATCCCTCACGCCCTACACCTGCCCTCCGCCACGACCTATCCATTCTCTCCTCCACGCCCTACACCCATCCCTGACCAATGGGCGTCACTGGTAAGCCCAGTAGCGGGTTTGAAGGAAGATAAGTAATTATGTTCTCCTGGTGTAGCCTCTGGCAAGGCTACACGGATCCTCATGCGTCAACCACCAGCCTCCCTCCCTCCCTTCACACCCCAGCTTGTTGCTGCATCCCACGCCGCAGCCTCCTATTATTATTCCTATTCTCCTCCTCCTACATCTCCCTCTCCTATTTCTTTCTCAGCTGATGCTATGGCTACTTGTTGCCGTTGCTGTCTTTCCTCCACATCGGCATTTGTTGTTCCTGCTGCTGTGCCGCTGCTTCTATTGGTGGTGATGCTGCTGCGGTTGCTTTAGTTTGTTGTTTACGGTCTTGTTGTTACTGCTATATATACTATTAGTGCTGCCTATTTTGTTGCTCCTGTTAACGTTCTCGCTGCTTTTGTTTTCTCCAACACCTCTCTTGTTGCTGCCGTTCCTGTGGGTGTTGCAGCTTTTCCTGCTGATGTTCATACGATTATTGTTTACGGTGTTGTTCCTACTACTTCCTATGACTGTGGCTACTACTCATGCTTGAGCGGCTGCTGATACTGGTCTTGTGGTTGCTGCTGCTGTTCCAGTTGCTCTTGTGACTATAACTGCTACCATTGTTCCTGCTGATCTCAACATGCACACAATGCTCCAACCTTGTTTACACCGACACCCCAGACACACTAGGGACCAAACAACCCCTTCACCGTTTCTATTTAGAAGATATTAACAAGCAAACAACATCCACCACCCATCTATTTGCAGGGTAAAAACATTAGCTACGTTAAATCTTACAAATACCTAGGTGTAGATGTACCCTTAAATAAATCCACAATACCACAACTAAATGAGAAATGCAAAGATAGGCTAAATGCTCTCAAAGCTGTTGCTGGCTACAACCCCAACTATTGTGCTAATGTGAGAATTGTGAGAATGATGTACATAGCCTATATTAGGTCCTTAATTGATTATGCTGCTCCCATGTTGATATTAGCTAGAGAAAGTTCTCTCCGACCCTTGGAGTTAATGCAAAATGAAGCTCTCAGAATTATTCTTGGCTGTCCTAAATCTACAAAGGTTCTTAATATGAGGAACGAGATTGTTATTTCTAGTATCAGTGATAGGATTATTGAGATTAACACTTTAAGAACTGAACCAGACACTGACACAATGAATCTTACTAAATGTCTAAAATAAATACACACAGATCTAAATGGATTGTGAAAACGTACAATTATATTAAGTTTTACAACCTGCATGCATTGTATCACTGTAGACAACAAGAGCATTTCACCCCTCCATGGAAGATGTGTTCATTTAATATCACATACCTGCAAGTCCCTCCCAAGAAGCTCATTGCTAGTAATCCCTTCCTTAAATCACTTGTTAAAGTAACTGCTCAAGAAGAAATTTCTCGCCTAGGTGGCAGTAATAAGTTATCACAAGTTATATACACTGATGGATTTAAACAGGAGTCTTCTGGCAGGGCTGCATCTGCTCTGGTTGCCACCTCCCTAGTTAAGAACGATAATAAATTTGTTGAGTTAGGCATAAGAATTAACTGGACGTCTAAACTGCAAACTGAATTGTTTGCAATCCTTATAGCGCTAAAGCTGACTTATGACAATGAGCTTGACTCTCATTGGAGAAGCCAGGCATAGATACTAAAAAATCCGGGACAAAGGAATTAATGTACAATTGCTATGGATTCCATCACACATTGGATTACTCCTTCATGATAAAGTTGATATGTTAGCCAAGAAGAGCACCCAGGAGAATGTATAATATAACTTTGGTATATCTGTGTCTAGCATTAGGAATAATATTAGGAGAGAAGTAAATAATGAAAATGAGTGTTATAGGAATGCAGTTAGAAGCCTGAGTAGATCTATAACCCACTATGATAACATGAACATAGATAAGTATGTTTATGAAGCAACTTGCAATGTGAACAGACTGACTGATGTTGTAGTGGCCAGGCTTAGGCTTGGCTACAAGTACTTCTGGCAGTTTGGGAGATGATCAAACCAAATGCAAATTATGTGGCCAGCCCTATGGTCACTGTCTTGAACACTATGTGCTTATTTGTTCACTTAATGAGGAATATAGAGATAGACAGTATAGTAAATTATGTGACATGTCAAGATATCTTATTAATGAAAATAAGATACCAGATGTACTAAGCAAATTTCCTAAATTTGTTTGTAACAGATAAGTGAACTGTAGATATAAATCCAAATGTACATCTGTAACTTTTTTTGGGTCTAGTTCCTAGGCCTTTTGTGTATTCATATGCTCTTGCGCTACCGTCCACAGAATGGATATGGGGATCACAATAAACTAGTCACTTCGGTGGCAAAATCTAATCTACTTGCTAGTGGTAAGAGTGGAAAGAGAATAAGTATTTCATGGCACGGTTAAAAAAATAAAAATGACACATTTAGGAGAGTTTTTATTTATTAGACGCCTTCCGCTGGCTTACCAGTCAACCCCTTTTAAAATTAGAGAGAGAACATCATTTGATATAACTGGTGTGTGTACCAATGATTAATTGGGTTTAAAGCTAATCGACTACACTAGGATCATCAAGGCTTCACGTAACCTTATCACCATCAGACAAGAATAAACATTCCGCGTCCAGCTCTGGTGGTGAGCGGACGTGTGGGCTCCTCCCTAGCGGTTGCTTGGTGAACTTTCATTTTCAGCCAAGATGGCTGCAACGTACCGGCGACGAGTGAACACTGTTTGTGTTGTTTTGCTGCAGGGAGCGGTTCTACCATCAAATGAAGATGTGCTATTAACGGCCATTTTACGGGACACATATGGAGTATCTTATGAAGATCTCTACGGCTTATCGTTGAATGGGAGCAGGAGGATATTTGTTAAATTCGCCAGTACTGAGGCATACCAGCGAGTGGTGGATGAGTACCAAGACAAGAAGATGGTTGTCAACATGGGTGTGGAGGTTTGCCTGAGAGACGTGTCGGCTACCTACAGGTGGGTTAAGGTTTTTAACGTCCCGTTTGAAGCGTGTCCAGAGGATATTCGGGATGCTTTCAAGGATTATGGTGTTATACACGCAGTAAACCTGGGTAGACGTGCGCAGGGGCCCTATGCTGGGCTTTTAGAGGGTACTTATTCCCTAAAAATGAGCTTAAGGAGGCCGATACCTTCGTATGTACTGATGGAATGTTTTCGTACGCAGGTATATGTGCATTACCAAGGTCAAGTTAAAACATGCAGACTGTGTGGCCAGATGGGACATTTTGCGGCTGATTGTGTGGAGACGGCGAGACGTTGGGCGACAAGGTGGTGAGACGAGTGACATACATGGAGGATGGGAAGCAGAGAAAGGATGGCAAGGACGATGAGGAACATAGGGTGAGGGAAGCAGAAACGGAGCCCTCCCGTTGGAGTGCAGAGGTTGACGAGGATGAGGAAAGGAATCAACGGAGGAGGCAGGGAGCAGTGGAAGAGATTCCTGAGGACAGCAATCCGAAGGAGAGTGAGAGTGGTAAGGGAGACAGTATGGACGAGGAGATTTTGAAAGATCTGGGTGATCTAATAGGAAGTGAGGTGTTGGATTTTGTAAACAGTGATATTGTAGATAAACAGAAGGATGGAAAGCCAGGGCCAGTGGACGGCTCTAGGAGTGACAGTGAGGATGCACGGGAGGTGCAGGTTGAAGTGGAGGTACATTGGCCTTTTGAGGAAGTAGACATGAATATGGACAAAGGTGATTCCAGGAAAAGGACAGGGGAAGAAGCTGAAAATGACGTCCTTACGCCGGGACAATGCCCGAGGAAAATGGCGTGGACTGAAGTAGTGAGGGGTAAGGGGGGAGGGGTTAGGGATCGCAATAGTTGCAATGTGCAACCTGCACCTGGAGTTAGGAAGAAGAGTGGCATTTCAGCAGTGAGGAATGGAAAGAATGAGGGAACGCAGCCGTAGAGGAAGGGGAAACCGATGCCTTTAGTTTCAGGTGTCTAACAATGAACATGAATGGCCTCCGACAGGAGGTCAAGAGAAGATGGGTTGAGGTGATGCTAGGTAGACATAAGATAGACGTGGGTTTTTTCAAGAACATAATTTTAGGGGTGGAGAGGACTTGGTATTAAAAGGTTATAGGTTGTTTGTGGGTCGGACTTCCTGTTTAAAAGGGGGGGCGGGAGTGGGTATTAGAGAGGGTAGTCCTTTCGAGTTAGTTTCTTGGGAGGAGGGGGGAGGGGGAAGGGTGGTACGGGTGGATGGGAGGTGGGGAACAGTTCAAGTTAGTTTTGTTGGGGTTTACATGCCAGCTGGAGCCTGCTTAAAAGAGAAGTCTGATTTTGTCAGGTCTGAATTGATTTATGCCTTCCGGGGTTTACCTCAAGTAGCCATTCTGGGGGGTGACTGGAATAGTGTTATAAGGGTGAGGGACGTAGAGCCTAGAGGTACAGCGACGATTTTGAAGATACTCAGGGAGGTGTTGTGTGCGGTAGGAGTAGTGGATGTGGTAGGTTGTGGTAGCGAATTTGTAGAATATACATATAGTAGAGGTGCACATGCGGCACGGTTGGATAGGATTTATGTATCAAAGGTTGTTGAGGTGGAGAAGGTGGAGTGTGTGGATGCTGGTTTTTCGGATCACAAGGGAGTGATTGCACAACTAGGATGGGAGGGTGCGGTGAGGGTGTATGTAAGTTACTGGAAGTTGAATGTTAGTATTTTGGGTAGGTTGGGTGGTGAGGTGGATTTTGGGGAGTGGTGGGGAGGGTTGTGGAAGGGGGGTGGGAGGGGTGGCAAAGTGGTGGAACGATAGGGGTAAGCCTGCAATAAAGGATTTTTTCGTTAATGTTTGTAGAGAGGATGCTAGGTATAGGTATGGGTATCAGAGGTATTTGGAGGGTTTATTGAAAGACAGTGGAAGAATAGGGAAGGGGGTTCATGAAGTGGAAAGGGAAAGGGTGCGAATGGAGTTGAGGGACATACAAAACGATAGGTTTCAAGCTTTACGGTTGAGGAGTGGTATGGATGAGGTTCTATGGGGAGATAGTGTGTCGGAGGTGGTTTTGAGAAATTTTAGGAGAAGGAGGGAAGTGATGACGATAGGTGCGATTGTAGTGGAGGATGCGATGGGGGGTTTTGCGGAGGGGCTAGTCCTGAACACAACTGAGGCAATAGGCAGGTATGGGAAGCATGGTTTGCAAGAAAATTTGAGGAGGAGGTGGGGTGTCAAGGGATGAAAGGGATTTCTGGGAAGTATTGATGAGAGAGTGAGCAGAGAGGAGAGGAGGGAGCTAGAAGGTGACATCACTGAGGAGGAAGTGTGGAATGCAGTTAAAAGTTTACGGATGGGGAAAACGCCGGGGTTGGATGGTCTTCCTGGGATATTGTATGTTAGGTTTTGGGATGTATTGAGAGAGGTGCTGGTTAAGGTATTTAATGATATGAAGGGAGGGGGGGTTATGGAGGATTTAGTTCGTACTGGAGTGGTAGTGTTAGTGCCCAAGAAGGATGGCGCGAGAAGATTTAAAGATTTTAGGGTAATTGTATTAATGAGTACGGACTACAAGATATACGCAAAAATACTGGCGAATAGGTTGAAAAGGGGAGTGGGATCTTGGTTGCATGAAGGGCAATATGGTATCCCGGGAAGGATCATGCGTAGGGGACATAGGAGAATCAAGGGGTTTATAGAAAGTTGTCAGGAGGGTGGGGTGCTGGGGATAGATTGGGCCACTGCGTATGATAGGGTTAATAGGAGGGTTTTAATGGAAATTATGAGGCGCATGGGATTTGGAGAGGAGGTAGTAGGATGGGTGAGGCAATTGTATGAGGAGGCAGTTTTTAGGATTCAGGTAAATGGTAAATTGGGGTGGGCTGTGAATATGGGGAAGGGTATTAGGCAAGGTTGCCCACTATCACAGATATTATTTGCTATTCTGCAGGACCCCTTTTTTAGGTTAGTTGAGGGAGGTGAAGGGACACAGGGAAAGACAGAGACCAAATGTACAGATATTATTGGATATGTAGATGATACAACTCTTTTAATACATACAGAAGGAGGTTTGAGGTGGATAAGTGAGGTGGTTGGTAGGTTCGGTTTACTAACGGGTATGAGGGTGAATAGAAGAAAATCGTTATTGTTGGAGGTGGGAAGATGGGTAGGGGCCCGTTAGGGGAACGGGATGGATGGAAGTGTGTGAATCAATTGAAGGTGTGTGGATAGTGTTCAGTAACGATTTAGAGAGGGTTAGGGAGGTGAATTCAGGGAGGTGGTGAACGGTGCTTTGGCTCGGATGAGAGGTTGGAGTGCCAGAGAGATCACTCTTTACAAAGAGTGATAGTGGTTAATGTTCTATTATATAGCAAACTTTGGTTCAGGGCGGGGTTTTCCCCTTTTGGAGAAGGATATTTGTAGGCTGGAAAAGGGTGTTATGCAATTGTATGGGCGAGGGAAGGCATTGGCTCAGTAAGGCAGTGGTAGAAACTCGTGTAAAGTGGGGTGGTTTGGGGTTGGTGCCTTTGAGGAGAAGATTGAGGAGTGTGTTTTTGAAGCAGGAATTTTTATTGATGGGAGGGACAGGGGGTAGGAAAATAGGTGGAGTGATGAAAGAGGTGCGAAAGTGGTGGGGGGGTAAAGAATTAATAGAATGTGAGAGTATCCTTCGGTTATTGTTAGTGGCTAGAGACCCTGAGAGTATAAAATTGCGTAGGTTGGATGTGATTGGAGGAAGGGAGGTAGTGGTACAAGGGGAAGCTATGTATCCAAAGTATGAGTGGAAGAGCATTTGGGAATGGTTGAGGAGAGTTAGGGTGGCACCGAGGGTTAGAGAAGTGGGCTACAGGTTTTTGCAAGGTATACTGGCGTCGAGGAGTCTTTTATATGTGATGGGGTTAGTGAAGGATGGGGAATGTCTTAAGTGTGGGGAGTGGGAGACAGCATTTCATGCAGTATATTTCTGTGAAAGTTTGGGTTTAGTCAGAGTATGGATGGATAGGGTATTAGGTTGGGTAGGAGGGGGAAAAGTGTCGGTTTTAAAAGCCCTAAGTTTGGAGCTGAGTAATCTCCCGGAAGGCGTACGTAGGGGTATAACCTATATAATGCTGGATTACATTTATAAGACTTGGATGATGAGGGATGTGGAAAGGGCTGTTTTAATTAAGGCGTTAGCGGCGGGGTTTGTAAGAACAAAAGTGAGGAATAGGGAGATTTATGGTAGGAAGTGGGTCACGTGTTTTCCTGAAGTTTACAGGAATATGACGGTGGGAAGTTTATTAAGTTTGAGAGGGGGCGAGTGAAAGAGTGGGTGGGTAGGGGTGGGGAATGGTAGGAAGGTGAGTGGAGCGTAAAGTTTCAGGTTAGGAGTTTTTATTTTTAGTAGTTAGCTGTGGAGCTTAGGGTTCATAGGGGAGGGAGGTTTGTAGGTGCCCTGTAGACGGGGCAGCGGTTTTTTTTATTTTCCTTTGTGGCTGCGTTTCAGTGGTGAGGTGCAGAGGTTTCGTAATTTTTAGTTTTGTCAGTGAAGCAGATGAAAGTGTTATAATAAAAGATGTAGTTATTTTGTCCATTACAGTGAAATGTGAGGTGACTATCAAGGGTATGAGGCTGTTATTGTATTGTTTGTCTGGACAAAATTTTAATGGTAGCAGGTGGAGTTTTCTGTTATATTTTGTTATATTAAGTAGAATATATGGTATGATATTTTGGTATGTTTTTATGTATATATGGATATGTCCACCTTTTTGTTATGGGTGTAATTTTTGATGTATTAATTATTCCTTAAGTGTATGGTGATGCAGGATTCTGCTGAAGTTTTGTGAAAATTTTCGGTTATTACTTTTTTGTTCGTGTATCACTTCAAGGATGTATTCATGTTATCATTTGTTGTTCTACGTTTAGTTTTTCTGTTCGAGTAGGTATTGTGGTGATTTTGGTAGTGCCTTATGGCCACTCTATGCTGTGTTTTCCTATGTTTGTAACGAGATATCTGTCTCTTTTGGATTTTTTGTACAGTGTGTTTTTAGGTGTAGGACACTATAGTACTTATAGTATATGTAGGGTTGTGTAGATGATAGGATCATGTTTTTGGATATTAATGGATTAGGATTGTTTTTTTTTAAAGCTTATAGTACTATGAGTTATGAATACTTTATTTAGATCACCTAATGTTAATGAGTTATGAAAATGTAATGCTATATTGATATCATTTTTTGCTTAGGTTTAGTTTTTTTTATTCAATGTTTAGCTAGGTTGGGTTAAGTGATTTATTATGTTTTATTTGCGAATATTTGAAAATGTTTTCCATATTTTCGTCTTTTATGAGACATAATTTTTGTAAATTTTGAGTTAGACGTAGTTTTGTACGAAACACTTTCACTGTCAGTGGTGTTTGACAGTGGGAGGGTCTTTCCCTTCCATATAATTTTGGTAGGTTGGTTGTAAATAAGCTGAAGAAGTAGGTAGGGGATTTTATACTGTGATGCATATGTCATGATTGTATTTTTTTTGATAACTTTGGTATGCTTAGTTTTCTTTGAAATTATTTAGTTGTTTTGGCATGTTTTAGTGTATGTTGTGGCAATGTTATGTATTGTAACTTTTGGGCGATAAGGTTTTTTTTTTCCTTATTGTAAGTGATAAACTGTTCCGTACTATGTTATGTTGAATGATGCAGAACGGTTTTTGTTCTTGCAGTCATATGGTTATGTACATAAGGTTTTAAAAAAAAAAAAAAAAAAAAAAAAAAAAAATTAATCTCTAAAATAGGTGTATATAATGGCACCAAGTAACAATTTGTTTCTCTTAAATAACACAATACCTGGTTATTGAAAGATTCAACTGTTTATACTGTAATATTATTTAGCACTAGTTATCATTTTTATTTAATTATTTATTATCATCATCATCATAGCTGTTGCACTTGAAAATTAATATTATTGTCACTATTATTATTGAATTACTGCTATGATAATATATTTCTTTCTACCACTCAATATGATCATTATATATTCCTTCATTTCCTTATCTTCGGAGTGAAATCTCCTCTCAACTGAAATTTCTCGCCAGATGGTCTCTATTACCAGATGGTCTCTATTACCAGATGGTCTCTTACCAAACTGTTGGATCTCGCCGCCATGCCTTGACTCCTCCTCCAAGTCTTACCGATGTTTTCCCCACCACTCAAAGACGTTTCCACTAGCTTCATTAGTGGTCATCACTTGAGCGTTATCAGTATCCCAAGTCCCTGGGTGTACCTGTTACCTAATGTCATCTAGATAAACCAGCTGATGGGACTACGTGATGTCGTAATGATGTAGCTTCTGTCAGAGAGAGAGAGAGAGAGAGATGCGTGTGGTGTTGACATGATCACTGAGCCTGGTAATAACCTGGCATTGTTGTCTTGTTCCCACTCATTATTCCCAAGTCATTATTCACCTATGAACACATTTTTACTATTGTCTTTTTTTCAGGTTGGAGTATCACTGTATTATGAGTTCACCGTCAAGACAAACACATTGTATTCCTCAGATCCCACAATCCCACGCATGGTGTAGCTCCCACAATCCCCCGCATAGTGTAGCTCCCACAATCCCCCGCATGGTGTAGCTCCCACAATTCCCCGCATGGTGTAGCTCCCACAATCCCCCGCATGGTGTAGCTCCCACAATCCCCCGCATGGTGTAGCTCCCACAATCCCCGCATGGTGTAGCTCCCACAATCCCCCGCATGGTGTAGCTCCCACAATTCCCCGCATGGTGTAGCTCCCACAATCCCCAGCATGGTGTAGCTCCCCCAATCCCCTGCATGGTGTAGCTCCCACAATCCCCTGCATGGTGTAGCTCCCACAATCCCCACATGGTGTAGCTTCCACAATCCCCCGCATGGTGTAGCTCCCACAATCCCCTGCATGGTGCAGCTTCCACTGCCCCCAAAATCACAATTTACCAAACTTTACATGCCACCTCGGGTGTCAGGAAACTTTTTCTGCAAATATTTTAACATTCGTGTCATTACAAACAAATTTCACAATGGTTAAGGTTGGTTAATGGGGTTTGAAATATCGACTACACGAGGGGCATTAAATCTACATAAGTGTCTCAATCTTCTACATATAACTTGTTTATCACCAGTCAAAAATACTTTAATACTTATAATATAGATTAAAGTATATATAGCTCTTGTTCTTTTTATTTTCTCTATTGTCCATGGGGACGTGGAAAAGAATCTTTCCTCCGTAAGCCATGCGTGTCGTATGAGGCGACTAAGATGCCGGGAGCAATGGGCTAGTAACCCCTTCTCCTGTACAAATCTACTAAAAACGAGAAGAAGAAAAACTTTATAAAATTGGGTTGTCTGAATGTGCGTGGATGTAGTGCGGATGATAAGAAAGAGATGATTGCCGATGTTATGAATGAAAAGAAGTTGGATGTCCTGGCCCTAAGCGAAACAAAGCTGAAGGGGGTAGGCGAGTTTCAGTGGGGAGAAATAAATGGGATTAAGTCAGGAGTATCTGAGAGAGTTAGAGCTAAGGAAGGGGTAGCAATAATGTTGAAGGATCAGTTATGGAAGGAAAAGAGGGAATATAAATGTGTAAATTCAAGGATTATGTGGATTAAAATAAGGGTCGGATGCGAAAAGTGGGTCATAATAAGCGTGTATGCACCTGGAGAAGAGAGGAGTGTAGAGGAGAGAGAGATTTTGGGAGATGTTAAGCGAATGTATAGGAACTTTTGAACCAAATGAGAGAGTAATTGTGGTAGGGGACCTAAATGCTAAAGTGGGAGAAACATGCAGAGAGGGTGTAGTAGGTAAGTTTGGGGTGCCAGGTGTAAATGATAATGGGAGCCCTTTGATTGAACTTTGTATAGAAAGGGGTTTAGTTATAGGTAATACATATTTTAAGAAAAAGAGGATAAATAAGTATACAAGATATGATGTAGGGCGTAATGACAGTAGTTTGTTGGACTATGTATTGGTAGATAAAAGACTGTTGAGTAGACTTCAGGATGTACATGTTTATAGAGGGGCTACAGATATATCAGATCACTTTTTAGTTATAGCTACAGTGGGAGTAAAAGGTAGATGGGATACAAGGAAAATAGAATCAGTAAGTAAAAGAGAGGTGAAGGTTTATAAACTAAAGAGGAGGCAGTTAGGGTAAGATATAAACAACTATTGGAGGATAGATGGGCTAGTGAGAGTGTAGGTAATGGGGTCGAAAATGTATGGGGTAGATTTAAAAATGTAGTGTTAGAGTGTTCAGCAGAAGTTTGTGGTTACAGGCGAGTGGGTGCGGAGGGAAGAGGAGCGATTGGTGGAATGATGATGTAAAGAGAGTAGTAAGGGAGAAAAAGTTAGCATATGAGAGGTTTTTACAAAGTAGAAGTGATGCAAGGAGGGAAGAGTATATGGAGAGAAAAAGAGAGGTTAAAAGAGTGGTGAAGCAATGTAAAAAGAGAGCAGATGAGAGAGTGGGTGAGATGTTATCAGCAAATTTTGTTGAAAATAAAAAAAAGTTTTGGAATGAGATTAATAAGTTGAGGAAGCCTAGAGAACAAATGGATTTGACAGTTAAAAATAGGAGAGGAGAGTTATTAAATGGAGAGTTAGAGGTATCGGGAAGATGGAGAGAATATTTTGAGGATTTGTTAAATGTTGATGAAGACAGGAAGCTGTGATTTCGTGTGTAGCAAGGAGGAATAACATCTTGTAGAGTGTGGAAGAGCCAGTTGTGGGTGTAGGGAAGTTCGTGAGGCAGTGGGTAGAATGAAAGGGTAAGGCAGCTGGGATTGATGGGATAAAGATAGAAATGTTAAAAGCAGGTGGGGATATAATTTTGGAGTGGTTGGTGCTATTATTTAATAAATGTATGGAAGAGGGTAAGGACCTAGGGATTGCAGAGAGCGTGTATTGTTCCTTTGTATAAAGGCAAAGGGGACAAAAGAGAGTGCAAAAATTATAGGGGAATAAGTCTGTTGAGTGTACCTGGTAAAGTGTATGGTAGAGTTATTATTGAAAGAATTAAGAGTAAAACAGAAAGCAGGATAGCAGATGAACAAGGGGGCTTTAGGAAAGGTAGGGGTGTGTAGACCAAGTGTTTACAGTGAAACATATAGGTGAACAGTATTTGGATAAGGGTAAAGATGTTTTTGTGGCATTTATGGATTTGGAAAAGGCGATGATAGGGTAGATAGGGGGCAATGTGGCAGATGTTGCAGGTGTATGGAATAGGAGGAAGGTTACTGAAAGCACTGAAGAGTTTTTATGAGGATAGTGAGGCTCAGGTTAGAGTGTGTAGGAGGGAAGGGACTATTTCCCAGTAAAAGTGGGCCTTAGACAAGGATGTGTGATGTCACCGTGGTTGTTCAATATATTTATAGATGGGGTTGTAAGAGAAGTGAATGCGAGGGTCTTGGCAAGAGGTGTTGGGCTAAAAGATAAAGAAGCAAATACAAAGTGGAGTTGTCACAGTTGCTTTTTGCTGATGACACTGTGCTTTGGGAGATTCTGAAGAGAAGCTGCAGAGGTTGGTGGATGAATTTGGTAGGGTGTGTAAAAGAAGAAAATTGAAAGTGAATATAGGAAAGAGTAAGGTGATGAGGATAACAAAAGAATAGGTGACGAAAGATTGGATATCAGATTGGAGGAGAGAGTATGGAGGAGGTGAATGTATTCAGATATTTGGGAGTGGACATGTCGGCGGATGGGTCTATGAAGGATGAGGTGAATCATAGAATTGATGAGGGGAAAAGGGTGAGTGGAGCACTTCGGAGTCTGTGGAGACAAAGAACCTTGTCCATGGAAGTAAAGAGGGGAATGTATGAGAGTATAGTTATACCAACGCTCTTATATGGGTGTGAAGCATGGGTGATGAATGTTGCAACGAGGAGAAGGCTGGAGGCAGTGGAGATGTCATGTCTGAGGTCAATGTGTGGTGTGAATATAATGCAGAGAATTCGGAGTTTGGAAATTAGGAGGAGGTGCGGGATCACCAAAACGATTGTCCAGAGAGCTGAGGAGGGGTTGTTGAGGTGGTTTGGACATGTAGAGAGACTTCGAGAGTGTATAAATCTGTAGTGGAGGGAAGGCGGGGTAGGGGTCGGCCTAGGAAAGGTTGGAGGGAGGGGGTAAAGGAAGTTTTGTGTGCGAGGGGCTTGGACTTCCAGCAAGCATGTGTGAGCGTATTTGATAGGAGTGAATGGAGGCATATGGTTTTTAATACTTGACGTGCTGTTGGAGTGTGAGCAAAGTAACATTTATGAAGGGATTCAGGGAAACCGGCAGGCCGGACTTGAGTTCTGGAGATGGGAAGTACAGTGCCGGCACTCTGAAGGAGGGGTGTTAATGTTGCAGTTTTATAACTGTAGTGTAAAGCACCCTTCTGGCAAGACAGTGATGGAGTGAATGATGATGAAAGTTTTTCTTTTCGGCCACCCTGCCTTGGTGGAATCGGCCGATGTGTTAAAAAAAAAAAAAAAAAAAAATATATATATATATATATATATATATATATATATATATATATATATCATGCCGAATAGGTACAATTGGTCAATTAGCAAGAACTCATAAAATTAAGTCCTTCCTAAAATTTTCTCATACGTTTAAAGGTATATTTTTTTCATTTATGTTAATGCAAAAATTAATAATTTTGTACCAAAAAAAAAACTTGGAAAACTTACCTAACCTTATTAAACAAGCGCAATTTAATTTAGCCTAATCCAACTAAATATATTTTAGATAAAAAAAAAATTTCGTTAGGTTCAGAATGATTTTTGAGAAATTATTGGATACACAAATTTTTGCTTGCCTTATTCGGCAAGACGAGCGTTGCTATTTAAGCCAAAATCGCAAGTTTTACCTATATGGCACCACACACACACACACACACACACACATCCAGAGGCGAAACGCATGCTGCATACTTGGCTCGCGTCCGGCTTCGGAGGAGCTAGAGGAGATTCATAATCTTTGATATATTGTACCATTGTATTCATGTTCATGTTTGTGTTTTCTGTCAATGTATTCTGTTTAATAAAGCATTCATATATTATATATAGGGGGTGGTAGAAGAAAATATTCAAACAGCTCCGGGGAGAACCTAGAGTTTTCCCTGAGGTACGCTTATCGTCTTCTCTGAGGATGAGGGTCCCCAATAAAGTTCTAGAGGTGGTACCTCCATATATATATATATATATATATATATATTTGTAAAAGTAGGCCTTAGACAAGGATGTGTGATGTCACCATGGTTGTTCAATATATTTATAGATGGGGTTGTACGAGAAGTGAATGCGTGGGTCTTGACAAGAGGTGTGGGGTTAAGATAAAGAATCTAACACAAAGTGAGAGTTGTCACAGTTGCTCTTTGCTGATGACACTGTGCTTTTGGGAGATTCTGAAGAGAAGTTGCAGAGGTTGGTGGATGAGTTTGGTAGGGTATGTAAAAGAAGAAAATTAAAAGTGAATACAGGAAAGAGTAAGGTGATGAGGATAACAAAAAAATTAGGTGACGAAAGTTTGGATATCAGATTGGAGGGAGAGAGTATGGAGGAGGTGAATGTATTCAGATATTTAGGAGTAGAAGTGTTAGCAGATGGGTCTATGAAGGATGAGGTGAATCATAGAATTGATGAGTGGAAAATGGTGAGTGGTGCACTTAGGAGTCTGTGGAGACAAAGAACTTTGTCCATGGAAGCAAAGAGGGAAATGTATGAGAGTATAGTTATACCAACACTCTTATATGGGCGTAAAGCATGGGTGGTGAATGTTGCAACAATGAGAAGGCTGGAGGCAGTGGAGATGTTATGTCTGAGGGCAATATGTGGTGTGAATATAATGCAGAGAATTCGTAGTTTCAAAATTAGGAGGAGGTGCGAGATTACTAAAACTATTATCCAGAGGGCTGCGGGGTTGTTGAGATGGTTCGGACATGTAGAGAGGATGGAACAAAATAGAATGACTTCGAGTGTGTATAAATCTGTAATGGAGGGAAGGCGGGGTAGGGGTCGGCCTAGGAAAGGTTGGAGGGAGGGGATAAATGAGGTTTTGTGTGCAAGGGGCTTGGACTTCCAGCAAGCATGCGTGAGCGTATTTGATAGGAGTGAATGGAGACAAATGGTTTTTAATACTTGACGTGCTGTTGGAGTGTGAGCAAAGTAACATTTATGAAGGGATTCAGGGAAACCGGCAGGCCGGACTTGAGTCCTGGAGATGGGAAGTACAGTGTCTGCACTCTGAAGGAGGGTTGTTAATGTTGCAGTTTTAAAACTGTAGTGTAAGCCTGCCTCTGGCAAGACAGTGATGGAGTGAATGATGAAAAAAGTGTTTATTTTTCGGGCCACCCTGCTGTGGTGGGAATCGGCCGATGTGATATATATATGTATGTATATATATAACTTGCTTAAAAAACTGCCTATAAGTGTCATTTACAAGTAAAGTTAAACAGTATGTGACAATACTAAGTTTGAAAAGATTCCTCAGACTATTCTTCTCTTGAAGGGAGCGTCTTAATTAATGGCACCTAAGTGATCTTGACTCAAGGTAACTGGAGTTGTTCTTCCCCATCATTGGACCAAACCTAATTACATCTCATTCTCCAGGAACTGTAAGACCCTTACGGGTTTAAGACTTTCCATGAATACATAACAATCAGCTGTTCTTGATATACACAAGGCAATAAACAAATCTCATAAAACTGGCTCAAACATAACACTTTCTGAACCTGAAGTTTCACCTGAGATTAACCAGTCCATCTTCTGGTATAGTGTGTGCTAGTATCATTAACAAGAATGTGCGTTAACACATACATATATATTAGTTTTATTAACATACGTCATGTTTTATTAACATGAATGCGGTATACGTAGTAATTACATACCTATGTGATATTAGTTTTATTAACATACATACGTGGTATAAGTGTTTTTAACAAAGATTCGTATATATTCTGATGGGTACGTCTGTTTAGATTTGTGTATATGCACTGAGAAACAGTTCATATACAAGTGGAGGGATATACATCTCAATGTATACAGTTTAATCCCAATACGCACTTATTTGGAATTATAGTATTGTTGAGCTTTAGTAAACAGGTGATATTCAGCTTTCATGACCCCTGTGTGTCGATAGGCTTGAAACCCAATTAACCAATCAACCAACGTGTTTATTAACATAAATATGTGGTTCAAGCATTAATTACACGTATACGTCTTTCAGGAGACACTGTGCTATTTCCTGACAAACAAAACACTATCTTGGTGTTATTAGCTTCATTAACATACATAAATCTTTTTGCTCTTTTACGGAAACCATAAGAAACCCTGTAAATCCATAGTGTCAAATCATTTTGACAAATAATAATAATATTATTATTATTAATGTTTCTACTATTTCTTTGGCAGCCTCAAATAAAATTACCATATGAGGAGTGGACAGCAGTAAGGCAATATTGCCATCAATGCTCCACAGGGGAAAAACAACAACGAAATTTTGATATAAAAATGGTAAATAAAACAATGCGTACAAAAAGCGTGAGGGAAGTCGACTGGAAATGAGAAATAATACCTGGCACTCAAGGACGAGGATCTGTGCTCTACTGCTCATGAACCAACTGGGAAGGATTAGTGTGGGAGGGGGATTAGTGCGGCAGGGGGATTAGTGTGTGAGGGGTTTGAAGGAGGTAGGGAGTAGCTGTAGCAAGGCTACGAGACGAGAATATTAGATATGTCGTGAAAAAAAAGAGACACAGGATGCAAAAAGGCTAAATAAGCTTGGGGAAAAAGCTATAGGAGAAATAGGCTGTAGTAGGCTCATGGTCTCTTCCCACATTGCGCTCCCCACTAATGCTTGAATACAAGGTATAATTAGTCACCAACAATTCCTCACTCACCTCACCACACACCAGCATTCTGTCATTACATCACCGGACGTCATTTATTTATTCGGCTAATTTCCAAGAAATCAACTTCCTCTCAGTTCCCTACAAGCACAACACACTAACTCTCCTCTGCCAGCACCTCTCCCCTTCCCTTCCCTTCCCTTCCCTTCCCCTCCCCTACCCTTCCCTTCCCCTCCCCTACCCTTCCCTTCCCTTCCCTTCCCCTCCCCTTGCTCTGTACTTTCACTTTACATCTGCATTAACACGTTTAATTAAGGGTCTTATTTTGTTTTACATAATGGCTGCGAAAAGAAAAAAGGCACAGAGAATATTTCTCTATTTTACTCACACTATGTGAAAAAAAAAATTCTTTGACAGTATTTTACTGCCACATATGAATGGAATATAGAACGCATAAGCTCCTAAGAGCAAGTGTCCATCTTGAAACTGTGATGGTGAAGGCTTCATCATTCAAGATTAGAATTTCGCGGCAATTAATGATTTCAAAATTTCCCTGTGAATAGCACATAGAAAATAGAATGATAATTTTCCGGATGCTGAGGAAGCAACGAAGACATGGATGAACAAGACTCTACAAAGTCCAGGTAACCAAGTAGAACATAATTATCTTCTGAATCTGAGGGGAATTTCCAACTTTCTGGAGGAACTCTTACTGACCACTAATATGTGGGACTTCCAGGGAAGGTAACAAGTGTTGGTAGACAATGGCAAAAGACGACAGTATTGTGAATAAAGACATTAGTAGCAGAAAATCCTTTTAATACAACGTTTCGCTCAAGGTTGGGTTTCATCTAGTACTCGATAAATCCCAGCCTTAGGCCAAACGTTGAATTAAAAGGATTCTTTGCTAGCAGTGTCTTTATTCCCAAAGTAACAAAGTGTCTTCAATAAAATATGATCGAACTTAAAGATGGTTTTCAGAGTAAAGTTGGTTCCCAGGAAGAAACATGTGGGCAGAGGTTGACTCAACATTTCGAAACAAATTTGACTTGTTGGCATTTACTCTACAGCACTACAGAGTTCACTACCATGAAGACCATAGTGAACACCACCAGAGTGAGGTGTACAACAACACAGGTGACGGGGAAACAAGCACAGGCTTGGCTGAGGCGCACAGCACCAGTATTCCCGAGTCTTGTATCGTTGAAGAATGTTATAGTAGCAAGCCTCACACCCCAGGTTAATTTAGGTATTCTAACGTGTTACACCTAATATTCGTATGCCTCACAGCTGGGATTAATACTAATATTCCCAGGCCTCACATCTGGGATTAATACTAATATTTCCAGGCCTCACAGCTGCGATTAATATTAATATTCCTAGACCTCTCAGCTGGGATTAATATTAATATTCCTAGGCCTCTCAGCTGGGATTAATAATATTCCTAGGCCTCACAGCTGGGATTAATATTAATATTCTTAGGACTCACAGCTGGAATTAATACTAATATTCCCAGGCCTCACAGCTGGAATTAATACTAATATTCCCAGGCCTCACAGCTGGGATTAGTACTAATATTACCAGGCCTCACAGCAGGGATTAATAATGTTCCTAGGCCTCACAACTGGGATTAATATTAACATGTTGTGCAAGAAAGGTATACAATACCGACAAGACGAAAGTTGACACATGTCCAAGAATTTGTATTGATAAAGCCACTGGATGGCGAAACGTCTACAATAAAGATACCCAGATGTTGCACATGTGTCTTAACTTTCATAATATTTATATTCATAGGACTCACAGCTAGGATTAATACTAATATTCCCAGACCTCACAGCTACGCTTAATACTAATATTCCCAGACCTCACAGCTGGGATTAATAATAATATTCCCAGGCCTCACAGCTGGGATTAATACTAATATTCCCAGACCTCACAGCTACGCTTAATACTAATATTCCCAGACCTCACAGCTGGGATTAATACTAATATTCCCAGGCCTCACAGCTACGATTAATACTAATATTCCCAGGCCTCACAGCAACGATTATTACTAATATTCCCAGGCCTCACAGCTGGGATTAATACTAATATTCCCAGGCCTCACAGCTACGATTAATACTAATATTCCCAGGCCTCACAGCTGGGATTAAAACAAATATTCCCAGGCCTCACAGCTACGATTAAAAATATTTCCAAGCCTCATACATACGAGTAATACTAATATTTCCAAGCCTCATACCTGGGAGTAATACAATGGATTAACACCAATCTCCCAGATTTTACACCTCTGGTTAACACTAACATGGCAGGCCTCGCACCTCTGATTATCACCAGCATTACTAGGCCTGACATATCCATAATCACGCTCCCATAAATCAAGCAGTAACAATCCATTATAAAGCTACAAAGAATGAGTAATTAAGCAATTAGAGTGTTTGCGGGATGACTGGGACGCACACGAGGGATGACTGCAGCCAGTAAATCATTAAATTACTGGGTTGTTAATGACTAAGCACCAAGCTGAATACATAATAAGGCTTCCAGCTCTAAATACAATGAAGAGTCGTCATTAGGCATAGATTTTATGCCAGTACGTTCAGTGCTTCATCATGTAATGATATCCTCTCATACTTGACCTGTCGCACTCTATCTTACTCTTCCTTATTTCATTTTATGTCTCTATTATCTTTATGGACTTAGTGTCCAAGTCATCCTCTCCGTGTTGCTATCTTCTGTTTTGTCTTTCTATGCGTCTATCTTTCTTTCTGTCTGTGTTTTATGATGAACTGAATCTGAACTATAAAGCAGTGAGATGAGGTGCAGCAGCTGATGTCACGTCACAGTTAGTTGAGACCCTCTAGTGCAACCATGTCATGACCAACCGTTGGGACAGAGGTTAGAAAATAGGTTGTAGGAGATATCCACTGCATCAAGACTCCATGTTGTTGTTGTGTCGCACAAGTGTCATTACGATAATGGTATACAATAATGACAAGATGAGGTAATCAGTTCCTCTGCATGGCTGAGGGACTCACTACCTCATCTTCCACTGTCTTCACATATCTCTGTATTATACACAAATAACCCGCTCATAGGAGAGAGGACCTTACGACGACGTTTCGGCCCAACTTGGACCATTAACTAGCACACTAGTTAGTAAGAACATAAGAAAGGAGGAACACTGCAGCAGGCCTGTTGGCCCATACTAGGCAGGGCCTTCACATTCCATCCCACTAACAGAATATTTGCAAATATTCAATGCTACCCAAGAAAAGAGACTGCTGTGGAAACTTCGAACTCCTTTTCTGTGCTACCAGACGAATGCGAGTCGACTACTGGGAACGTCAGGACGAACGGCACCAAGGAAGGTAAAAACATTGTTGTTGTTGGGGATAGCCAAATTAGATATATGGATAGGGACTTCTGCTTGAAAGATAGGAGTAGGAGACAGAGGGTTTGCTTTCCTGGGGCGGGGATGGAAGACATTGTTAGCCGGCTTGACAACATCATGCATGG